>VYXC01001380.1:975919-1146339 GCA_013397175.1 Platysteira castanea
TCCAGAGGGAGGAGGCAAGGAGCACCACCCTCCCTGGTCTCAACAGCTCATGAAAATGGTAATAGAATATTTTTTGGGGGCCCATCTTACACTATAACCTAGGACAGAAGTCAACAGAAACTCTCTCATTTATTCCAGCAGCCTTCAGAGTAGGCAGGAAATAAATGGCATATTGCACACATTGTCCTAGAGATGCTTTTCTTCATACCAAATTACTCAAGGTACATTTGTGAGGAGTTCAAAAGTGTTTTGATGGAAATGAATATGTGTCCTGAAAAATCAAGACAGCTGGAGATGAAGTCCAGGAACTCAGAATGTAGCATATACTGTGTGGGGTTTTTTCTAAAGATTAATTTACAGTACTTCTCAGGGGACTCAGCCTAAGTAGTTGTGACAGACCAGACAGAATAACCCTTTTATGCGCATTACCTCAACTTCTAGCAACACTGCTGTGATGTTCTTCTTAAGATTTCTGGTGTTTTAAAGAGAGCTGGAAATTCTATTACCAAACATTTTTAGCTTTCAAAAAAATTATGCTGTCTTTGGAAGCAGAATTTCAGCGAGAATTAGTTTATCTAGATGAAACTCCTACATGAAAAGCATTTTTAGCTAAAAAAAAAAAAAGTTGAAATTACCTATTTAGATGTGCCTGATTTAAAGTTTTATTTTCCATTCCACCAAAACTCTATTTGCAGATTGGTTTTTAGTAAAATAAATAAAACTGAACTTACTGATAAGGCTCTGAAATTACAATGGTGAATTTTGTCCTCACACCAATTCACAACCATAATTGTTTCTATTAAGCAGGTTTTGCACCTCTCACCTGATTTGTACACTGAAAACACGACAAGATCATCCTTCCTTCCCGCCTCCTGCTGAGCTTCCTGGAGTTACGAGATCGTAGTTTTCTCCACCTGTGGTAGCAGCTCATCACTGACACCTTCTTTTATTCTGTTTGTGTCTATGCAGGCTGCTGCATTTTTAAATCCTTTAGTAAAGAAACTCTCATATATCCTGCTGCCTAGAGCAATGCTACAATGGACCCCTGCCCTTTTCTTGGATGAAGTGCTCACTGCGGCACTGGGAACTCTCATCTAAACATGCACCATACCTCGGACACAAAGCATTCTAAGCATTTTGCAACCCTAAATTTAACATTTGCTGGGCTATGAACTCAGCCCAATGGGCTGCCAAAAGTCCCAACACATTTCCTACAGTAACACTACAGTAGAAATAAGCGAAGAAGGGGGTATTTCTAAACCTCCTCTGTGTAGTTGTGCAGAAGTTTTTGTTCAGCATGAATGCAAACAGGAGGGCAGGGACTCTGGGCTGACTTTTGCAACTGTCCCTCTCTACCCAGCATAAATAAGTTTCTGTTTATCTCCATGTGGCTTTGTGAAAACTGAGCCATTAAGATTCAAATGACTGAAAGGCTATAGAAATAGCATAGACCATGTATATCAACATAATCAAATTTTAAACCTGCAGACCTCCTTCCCGCAAGGGCATTAAATACAACTGTCTGATACCTGATCATTAAGTTTTATTCCAGGGTAGCAGGATTGCTTTGATTTATTGCATAAAGCAGTTGTGATCATAGGATGCTTGGTAAAATACAGATGAACTGCTCTGAAGTAGGCACCTACAGACAGCTGGATTTGGGGAAGCCCAGGAGGTCTTACCTCTCTCTCTGAAAACTCTTACTTCTTCTTTTCAATGGGATTTAGAAAGAAGAATAAAAGGAGTAAGCTTTCGGCCACCCCCAGTCTAAATCAGCATCTTTCCTTTTGCTGCTGGGAGCTCATGTTGTGACAGGTCACTGTAAGATCTGTAAACGCAAAGATGAAAGTAATTGAACTTCTTGAGGGAAAGGCAGAGAGGTTAAAGCTGGAGGTAGCAGCAGGATGCCACAGGGTAGGAGGAGAAGTCTAGAAAGAAACCTTGGGGTTTGCTTTTCCCTGCGTGGCAGGGTTTGAGCTATTCTTGTCTCCCCTAAGAAGGCTTGCTGTTTCTGTAATGGGGTTGTTATCATTTGAAGGCTAACTGTCCTTCACAGAAAAAACTGGAGAAGTTGAGAGAGGAGGAAGGTCTAGCAAAGTGAAACCTGGCAGAGACATATGGCAGAGCCCCTCCCCACCCTGTCCGAAACCACAAATCTGAAGAGACTCTCCAGTTCTATTAGAGAAGAGATGCCACTGTCCTATATTACCCTACCTCATCATGTGAATTGGTATTTTCCAGTTCTTGGTGTTCTCTATGTAGTTCTCTAAGCTGTTTGTAGGTGAGCATGCACTGAGCTGATCATCACTCTCTGACTCTCACACTTTGAGTTTTACTAAAATTCAAAGCAGTGTGTGCTTAAGAAAGGGAAGATAAATTTTGGGTCTTTCATTAGGGATGATTCATAACCAGTACAGGAAACATATTCAATTAAAAACTCTTTCAAAAGTTAAAAAAAAAAATTGTTTTACATAAATATAAAAAATAGAAAATTGACTTTTGACTGAAACAAAGTTAACCATCCCATGTCAATTTTGTCCTTTCCCATAAAAAATTGTTTCCATAAAAACGTTGGTGTTTGTGGAGGACAATAATTCTTGTGTGCTTTGCCCCATCTTCCTATGCAATGCAGGGTGTCATAGCATGGTTTCATCTCCAGTACTGCACGACAGTAGCACCCCATGTCACACATTTCTGCTGGCACAGGAGTTGCTGCCATTGAAGTCTAAAGTCTACTTTTAACTTTCATCATTTTCTATGCATTAGAATTTGATTAATCTCTGAAAATGAAGACTTTATCAATTTGGTACTACTTAGGCCCAAATAACTACAATATTTGGGCACAAGTCAGTATTGGGAACTCTGAAAATGGTGCTGCTATTTCTTTAGAGTACTCCCTCAGCTGCCATCAACAGGGCCTGTAGGTCTGGCAGTCACACCCTGTCAAACACAGCGAGACTGTGCCCTTAGCGCTTTGATAGATCATGTTCATTAGTATCCTGCACATTCCCAGGAACCTGTTGCTTTGATTTTCATCTGGTTTTGTTTAAGCATGTTTGAGTTCATGGGATGTTTTGATTGTCTCTTCAATAGTTTTACACACAAACTCTCCACTATAAAGCTGCCATCTGCTTCTGAAATATACACCAAACATGCTGGGGTTCTCCTCTCTAGAGATCTCCTGTTCTCTATGAAAAACTTAATAAAGTTCATATGGGTGTTTCAAAGACAATAATTGAAAAGGAAAAAAAACAGCTTTTGCAGGACTGAAGGAGTCAGATTTAACTATCTTTATTGGCGTTATGTCATCCAAAAAATATCCTCACTGCAATAGCAAAAATGTGGTTGAGGATAGCCTACCCTATACAATTCATCCTCAGACTACACCTCAAATATTAAGAAGTTTGTGCCATATGTGAGGTTTACGCTCCCTAGACCAAAAAGGCGTAGAGGAAGATTTGGCTTGTACAACAAAATGGCAGCCAACACTGAATAAAGCTCACAGACACCACTCATTGAGTAACCTTGAGCAATTTGGTGGCTGTAATTGCTGTCTCTTTATTGTCACGGGACCAATCCTAAGCTCTGATGCAGCACTGGAGAGCAGTGCCATTGTTTTACTGTCACTTATCTAATCTGTCCACTGAGGGCCATCGTGATGATGAAGCTCACTATCAGGTCAGGTAACGACACTTTTGATCATAGGCTCTGGTAGGGCCAGAAGCTGCCCAGCGGCATATATGACACCCTGAGTTTTCCAGTGTCCTTAGCAGATAATTTAGAGCTCAACCTGGCTGATGATTGTATCAAACCTCGGGTAGGACTTTGTCTTAACCTGGGTAGGCAGTGCCCCATGAGCAATGTAGGCAAAGGCTGTTTGTGCTAACTCAGCTCTCTGCTTTGATCCACAGCCCAGGACAATCTCATGTGGGATTCCTTCTCTTTCCATGAGTGACTGATATTATAATAATGCTCAGAAGCCCACTCAGGAGCCTGCTGCCATACTGATGGACACCACAATAACCCCTCATTATGGGCTGCACAGGCTGCCATCCTCTGTCAACTCCATTGTGAAAATTGGCTCCACTGTGGCTTTCTTTACTTCTCTCCACTGGAAAGTCTTTACAGCTAATGCTAACACTGATCACATGCAGTAAAGGCAGTCCCTGTTCCCAGAACTTCCAAAGGTTTGTATTAGAGAGCAGTAAATTGCAGTGATGTGAAGCAACTCATTTCTCTTTCTGCTGGTGGATGAAGTAAAAGGTTCAGCTCTTGCTGAAGGGAGTCGTTGTAGGTGCACAATGCTGCCTTCAACACGCTGGAAGAATTTTCCAGTGCACTTCTTGGGACCTGCTGCAAAGAGCTACCTCAAGCAGCTCATTCACTACTAAAAGCAGCAATATGCTGTATGAGACCTGCAGATCTCAGGCTCTGTGCTGTCTGTGTGCTTGGTCAAAGCCTCTGGCACTTGTGTGTTAGTTGAGAACAGAGCTCCTGTTGTTGTGACACAGCAGTTCCTCAGTTGTCTGAGTTCCCTGCAAAATGAAGACAAATGCTCCAGCTGTGGAAGATGTGCCATCATTATTTAGTTTGTAACAAAAAGCAAGTAGAAAGAG
The DNA here is from genome assembly GCA_013397175.1 of Platysteira castanea. Taxonomy (NCBI): domain Eukaryota; kingdom Metazoa; phylum Chordata; class Aves; order Passeriformes; genus Platysteira; species Platysteira castanea. Next base: position 980,536 of record VYXC01001380.1, read on the forward strand.
CAAGAAATTCTGCAGAAAAGTTTGTTCCTCATCACTGGCTTTGGCAGAATGAAATCTAGGTAAGGAATTTGCCATAAGGGGCAGATGGAGGATTTCTCTGAAGAAATCCATGAGAGACACCATTAAAACAATGTATTTGTTGACTTCGTCTGCTCCAGGCCTGACTCATGACATTATGTGTGACTCAGAGGAAAAAGAAAAACTGTTTCCCTCTGAGCTGAGAGAAGATTCTGAGGCACAGTTAGGGAAGGAAGCTGGGAGTCCTCATGCTCTCCTGTTCCAGCAATAGGTAAAACACCCATGTACCCTGATGGAAACAGAGAAAACCTTTCATTATAAATGCTGTTATAGCTTTGGTGCAAGCTGTTTATTTTTATGGCTTGTCACCTTTGAGGCAACAGAAAAATTATTGTTACCCTTACGGAAAACTGCATCTGTCTCTGGGATCAAGCACTGTGTGCTGTCCTCATGATAATGTGGGACACAGCTGAGGGTTCAGAGCTTGATGAAATCGAGGGGAGTTTTTCCACTGACTTCCACGGGTGCCATATAAGTCCTTTATTCAGCTACTTCATTAAGTGTTTCTTTTTTACAGGGTTATTACTGTATAGATCTGATGTACACAGGACACTGGAAAGCATTTTTACTGCCAACCCTCTGTTTGAACCAATGGGCAGTTTGGAATATTATGGTCCATTATTTTTGACTGAGGCTCTAAACTTCACTGTAAAAATGCTGTCCTTGTAAGTTTGCTATCCTGAGTGTTGCCATAAACACAGGTTCTTGCCAGCTGGGAGACATGTAAGGTAATTTCTGATGATCTGATGAACACCTGGGTACTCCCAGGCAGCAGCAGGATGCCTGAGCTGGGATCGCTGCAATTTAAGCAGTGGACTGAACCAGGACTGGGACTGTACAGTCCTTTCAGAAATATATCTCCTCCTTGGCTACTTACAGTCTGCATGCCAGCAACTCACACATGAAAGGATAAACCAGAGCCCAACTCACACATTTTACCTGAGGACTAAGCTTTACATAAATCCTGTTAAAACTTTTAAAGTGCATTATAGGCCAGCGAGCAGGAGATCTCCTCCAGGCTGGTGAACATGGAATTTATTGACATGGTTTTACCAATGTCATTTTGGGGAAAGCTGTGGGTTTGTGCCAGCAGCAGCACTGGAGGCAGAGATAAGAACCTGCACCTCCTGGCAGATTTCCACTGGCTTTTGAAGAACTCAGCTGCATTTCATCTTACAACTTTATTGATCTAAAACAAAGAAATAAGGAAAACTTAAGACAAGGAAATTATGCTAGGCAGCCCTGCTATACAGTTTTTACCCAGATTTTGCCCTAGCCTGTGATTTTAAAATCTGTCATGGGTTTGAAATGGGATTTGAATAAATAATGAAAAAATAATAGCAATGTAAGTAGTGATGCAAAATATGTAGATAGCAGCCCTGGAGACTGGGATTGTTTTTCTGTGTGTATGGTAGCATCCCATCTTGGAATCCTCTATTGGGACCATTGTTGACAGGTTCCCACCCTGGCTCCTCTCTTCCAGTCATTTATGACAGCCAGGTACAGGGGTTTTTGTGACAAACTAAAAAAAATATGAAAGCTTTCAGACACTGAAGCATATCAACATTACAGCTAAGCAGTGAAGCCCTGTATTGCTTCTTCTGCCTTTTAAATCAAAGATTTTACAATGGCCCAGTCTACATGATTTTGCAGAACTCACTTCTGCAGTGGTACAGTTAATAAATGACTGTGGTCTTTTATCTACCAATTTGAGAATGACAGGTGTTTAAATGCTGTAAAGGATTTCAATAAGCCTTTTTAAATTTAAAAAAAAAAAAAGGTGCCAAGAGCCTTGTATCTTGCTCTGGCTCCCAGAATAGATTTTTCAAATTATATATTTGTATGTAGATTGTGTCAGTACTTCGTTCTGAGAGAGCTGGGCCAGGCAGTGGGATGATCAGGCCATTGTCACCGACAATTTCCATCCAGCTCCTTGCTGAGAGCAGGGACCTATGGGGAAAGCCCCTGCATCTGCTACGCTGTGGTGAGTGGGAAAGCCACTTCTCTGAAATGTAGGCAAAGCTAAATACGGTCACCCAAGAGATTGCTTGGGTCCGACCATTCCTGCTGCAGGCAGGGAAAAGAGATGAGGGGATGAAGAGTGGCAGCGGGAGGTGCAAGGTGTGGCATGGAGGTGGTGAACTGATCATCCAGGTGCTCTTTCTTCTTCCTCAGAGATGACAACAGCAGCCTGGCCCTCCAAAGCTTTGGCACAAGTTTTGTCTAAGGGCTGGTGCTACAGCTCCTGCAGATACAGCAGCCTGCAGCCAACAGCTTTAACCCAACAGCAGCCCTGCAAAAACTGGCACAAGCCATTAAAGCTCCAGGCATAGTGAGTCCTGAGTCCTGGGGTGGGGTAAGGGAACAGACGAGATGATTGTAAATACGTGTTTCACCATAAGACTGTAGGAGCAAGAGAGTTTTGTTGTATTTTGCATTCCAAGTAAGAGTTCCTGGATTTTCACTGTGCTTTTCAAGGGGGGATACTCTGGACATGTTACATACCCTTTTTTCTCTCTCTTGTATCCCCAGACAGCTATGTTGTTTTTTCTTGCAGAGTTACCTGTGCCTGCCACTGTGATCAGGTGAAAAGAGCAGATATATTTAGCAAAATGATTTAAAGCACACCAGGGAATAAAAATAAATCAATTAGGGTTTAAGTTTCTGAAAATCAAAAATCAAACTCATATTTGTTCTTAATGATCCCTTCCTTTATCTGTTTTAATTCAAAAAGAGCGTCTTGGGTGGAGAAGGCTATTATTATCAACAAATGTCATTCCTTAAAAACAAACCAAAAAAAAACGAAAAGAAAATGCCTCTTAAGTGCTGAATGCTAGCAAGTTTAATTGGCCAAGATTAAACATGTTTTTACAGAAGTACAACTACCCACAAGGGAGAGGGGGGCATTAAAAAAAAAAAAAAAAAAAAAAAAAAAAGGAAAAGTTTCTGCCTACGAGGTCTGTTTTGTGTACTCAAAGGTATCATTGAGCTCCTGTGTCTGAATAGTTTAATCCAGACCCCTTTGGGCCCTTTTCCTGGGTCTCTTCCTGTTGCTCCCCAGTCACAGACTTGGGATGCTGCTTTGGGATAGTTTTAGATTCAAAGCACCTAAATGAAAAGCTGTAAAATATCAGAATGCATTGGTATTTGGCCCGAAGTTCCCCAATACAGACATCTGGATGAAAAAACAGTGTTTTCTTCATCTTGGTGTCACTACACTGGCCAGTTGCCTTCTTCTTGTACACAGCAACGTGAGGTACAGCCCTCCTGGGGTGGTTCAAGCCAAGGCACTTGTGTCACATTTTCAGTGAGCTTGAAGTATATATGGCTGGTTACTGCTGTTCAGCTGATGGGGGGTAACATTAATGCTAATTCTTCATTGCTCAGACACATCTCATTGCTCTCAAACAGGAGCTTAAATTTTCACCATAGCTCATGATTTGGATGTCTGAGGTAAAACCTTGGACACATGTCAGCTTCTCCTCTCTGGGGCAGATGTATCTGGAATACATGTACCCAAGAAATCCAAAATCTTCCTCGTTATTCTGACGAAAGCAAAATAAACCAAAAGAAAATCTCTGAGAAAAATCCCTTGACAAAGATGATTTCCTGGTCCCCTGTTAAAGGCTCTTTCCCATAGAGCTCTCATAAACTTCATTTCCAATGCATCTGGCAGACCTGAGCTGAGTCTCAACGTCTCATATTATTCATCTGAAAATTGTGTGAGACTGTGAGTCTTGGTCCAAGTGAAGCCAAATGAAGATAATTCAATGACTTCTTTTAAACCTTCTTTTGAAACTTTGAAACCGTACCTTCATGTTCCTTTTCAAATCTTGCCATGAATTATTTGTTCAAGGGAGTTTAGAGAGGAGAAGTAAATTAATTCAAATCTCCATGGCTCCTGCACAATGCCCTCATTTTTTTTACCATCCTTCTTGGCAGGGGATGAAGCACACAGCAGAATTAATAGAGACTAGCAGGAGGGCAGTGCAATGTGTCACTCATCAGTATACACTTCTTTGACTTCAGACCTTTTCCAGCTGGATCTACTCATAAAAACCCTCAGTGCTCCAGCTGGAAATGGCTGGTGACTCCAACCCTGCTGCTGTGACTCTGGAAAACTCCTGCAGACAAATTAAAACAAGAGGAGACTGATGATCCCCTGATTCTGCACACACTGACCCCAGCACCTGCCTGTCGCCTCCCCCCTCGCTGCGCACCAGAATTAGCTAATGTGTTCCTGATTGCTGCTGCACTTAAGCAAATGAACGAATGCAAAGTTGTTAAATGCAGAGCAAACAATTAATTAAACACTTCATTTTTGTGCTGTTTAGAATGGGAAAAATAAACCAAAATGTGACTTTCCTCCCCAGCCATTGCCACCACTCACACATCTTATTTTTATCAGCACAGCACTGCTCTTCTAATGACCTGACTTTTCATAACATGGACTTAATAGCTCAATAAATGCCACTGGGTGAAAAATAGGTTCAGTCAGTATCCCAATCTCCCCCAGCTGCTTACAAAAAAGTTTTCTCAGCTTTAGGGCTCTCTTTTAGGGAAATATGAATCCAGGACTAAGTACATGCTAGGGGATACCTACCCTGTTAATTTCTGTAAGGTCAAAACCTTTCTCCAAGCAGAGTCCTCACAGGGAGGGAATTTTTAAGTCTCAAAATTCATTCAATGTAAGCTTTTATAGTCATTAAACTGTGAGGATCTTTGACAAGGTAATTTTTTCTAGCATTAAAAATTATTTAGCAAGGACTGTATTCCACAAGTATATAAACCTACTAGATAGAATCAAGGTACCTGTGTGGAAGAAGCTGGACATACAGAAAAATCAATTCTCACATCTTTAAACAAATACTAAGTTTAGATCCCTCACTTCTGCAAATGATAGCACTTTGAGATGGAAGGCATTCAGAAGTAGGAAACTCAGAAGAAAGAAGATGGAGGGACCAAATAACAGAAGTTGACCAGGTTGTGAAACCACAATTCCTAATCAAATAAACATCCTTTCTCAGGGATTTGGTCTGCAAACCCCTCTTCTTCTAGCGTCTATTTTTGGGAGATACAAAATTCACTCTGAGCATTGCTTCAGGGCTAAAACTTTTATCAATTATTTGAGTCAGCTAACAATTTTACTTCGCATATTTTAAGGGGGGAAAAAAGGCTGTACGGCTGATCTCAAGCTTATAAAATTTGAAATAAACAAAAAAAAAATCCGACAAAAACAAATTGAAGTTAATTTTCCTGAAGATGCTCCTTAGTATTTACATAATGGGTTTGTATTTCTAAAAAGAAAATTTTGCAGATCATTGAACCACAGCACAGTGACTAAGTGAGTTTGCTACTAAATCATTCAAAACAAGAGTTATTTAGCTTTTAGAAGAAGCAAGCATATTGTTGCATAAGACTCTGAAAGGACTATTACAGTTTTTGTGCATCATTAAAGCAAAACTCCCAAATAATCCCTCAGTACATAGGTTGGAAAACCATAGCCTGTAATGAAGCTATGAATATTTATCATAGAAGAACTACAACAAGTGAGCAGCAGCTTTGGCCTAATAGTCTATAATGCAGCTGGCTGCATAATCTGAATATTACAAAGTCAAGAATTTACCAAAGCCAAATAACAGTAATCTGGCATGCAGCTAAAGCAGCTGGAAATATGGGAAGAAACAAACCTCCGCACTGTATCTGACCAGAGCTGACTGCTCCGGCCTTCGGCCTCTGTAAGGGGTCAGCAGCGAGGGGAGAGGGCCAGCAGCATTTCATGGCATTCACAATCCCCACCTATCTCAACCAGGTGCTGGGAGGGCACAGACCTTGTGTATGCCTCTTTCCTGTCCCTGAGGTTGTATTTCAGCTATGTCCCAGAGAAATTCATGGTTCCAGCACAACACTTGAACAGACTGATCCAGTTCTTCTCCACATACCCAAAGTGTGACATCCCTATGCTCACACTATGTTGTAGACGAGAAACGTGGGCACAGCCCAGATCCAGAGACTGAATTACTGGTATTTTCTGCCCTTTTCTTACCATTTCCCTCATGATTTCTGACAGACATTTCTATACTTTGATTTGACTAATGTTTCTGACCCCTGCCAAGCATAGGGGTTGTGTTTTCAGGAAAATCTGCAATTACTAACTTAGATGTAACTTACTTAGATAGCTGGAGTTATTTTTCCTGTTGTGCATTATTTTGCACCTAGCAACACTGAATTTCATTTTCCATTTTATTACTCAGCCTTTCCATTTCATCCATCCACAACTATTTATCTGCACCATCAACTTCAGGACGGTAAAACCTAAATAAGTTTTGTGTTAATACAAACTCTGTCATTTCACTACTCCCTGCTTTTCTCAGATCATTCATTAATATCTTGATTAGCTCCAGATCTCTGGTATCTTTCACTCTTCCACATTGTGTTTAAACACCTTTTAACAGCAGTCTTTGCAAAGTGATGACTTTTGTAAACAGGTATTAATTTGTAAGATTTTTTTATCTTACCTCACAATGACTTTATGCTTTACCCAAATATAATTATTTGCACCTTTTTTTTTTTTTTGGCCCCAGTAATTTGATTGTATTTTCCCAAAACCTCCTAAAACCCAAGCATATTTAATCAGCCCAAGGCATTACTTTCAGCCCATGCCTTGACTTCTTCAATGAACTATGGTATATATAACTTTTTCTTTAACTAAAATTTCAATTTTAAAAGTTTTTTTCCAGGTTCACTCCCTGTATTGGAATGGGATTTCTCCCATATCTCCAGAGTAAAGACCAAGACAGATAATTTTTTTTAACTTTCTGTTTATTATCTGCACTGGGTTCTTAGGAACAATCTACAGTTTAGAGGTCAATAATAACTCTCCAAATGAGTTACGCTGAATACTATATCCACTTCATATTTATTCCAGAGTGAGTAACCCCGTCAATCTTCATATTTATAAATTTCCTAGGTCAATTTTTCATTCAAAAGTTTGGATCCTTAAGTGCTCTTGACCTTTAAGTCCTGGTAACTAAGTGTTCATTTAAACATGTCAATGTCTTAGTTTCTATATCACACTGGTTGGAGTTTTTCCCTTTCTTTCTATATTTTAGAGTTTGTGGTAAAAGACCTGTTCTTTCAAAAAACTTTGGAAAGCTTAACTTGTCTCACTAACCAATTTGTTAGCATTTGATTTTTACCTTTCATCTGCTTTGAAGAGTGTTTTGTTGTTTGGGTTTCTTCTTTTTTCTTTTCTTTTTTTCCTGTTTCATAGGAGCACTGTGAAATACAAAGCTCTGTGCTTTGTATTTTGCTCTGTGCAGCTCTGTGCCATGGACAGGACTGAGCTCAGGGTCAGAGGACCCCAAAGGCTGCTCAGATTTAATCAAGACAGCAGCCACTACTAGTTGCAATCACATCAGTGAAAGGTGTAATGAAAAATTTGAGGGTTTATCCTGTGGCTATGGCCATAGTTCTTCCTCCATAGCACAGAATCACTGGTGATACACAGCTCTTATCTGCTCTTATCTCCTCCCTTCTGAGCTGGGACAGACCTTTCCAGGCAGCTTCAGGTGACATAAAGGTAAAATACAGTGGCCACCCACATATGGCTGCTCAGTCCCTGGCAGACCTCTTTTTTATCTCCTTTTGTGCAGAAATCATACCCCTTCTCAATGAGGACACAATATAGTTTCTAAATTCCATCTATGGCAAACAGACATAAATTCTGTAAAATCATATTCTAATGAATCCTGGCCCATTTATATCGTATTATCACCTGCCCCTCTAAGACTCAAGTCACTAGTTCATCTTCTGAAGTAAACCTCTATACACAAGCTGTCCTTCACTGGAAAAAATAGACTTCGGCAACAGTTTTTCAATCTTATTTTCCCAAGGTTGAGTTTCCTGAACAGTAGGCTTTGAAAGTCAAGGGAATCTTTTAAAATTAATAAAGCAAAATCTTTCATCTTCTTTTTGAGGATGATTATGTTTAGGGATGAATTCTTCTGGCTTTTATAAAGATGCACAGTTTTGTCCCCTTAAGACACCACAAATTGTCTTGATCTAAATAATATGACCTTCTTGCTAACATTAATTAATCCTTCTTTACTGAGAAAACGTTTTCCCCCAGAGTATTTTTCCTTCCCTCTGGCAAAGCAGTCAACCAAAATAAGAGAGAAGAAAAATCACATCTCTTGCACAAAGGTGGGTGAGTGTCAGACACACACAGGGGCACCCCACAAGAGTCTCTAGGAGAACCAGGAGCATATGGACACAACAGATCTGCTTCATTTCTTCTCCAGGTCAGGCTGTCTGTTAGCCTTTAAGGGTTCTGCAAGTCTGACTGCAATGTATAACATTGAAGTTAAGATCACTCTAGTCAGGAGCACAGATAAAATCAATGTCTTACAGCTGCTTACATTTATCAGTTGAAGTGGTCAAATTCTTGATGGTATGTGATACATTTGAAAACATTTTCTCGTGATTGATTTCTCTGTATTTTCTACTTTCAAGGCACTGAAGAAATCACAGATTTTTTGAAAGGCAATTGCTATTTAAACATAGGGTGTTTGGGGGTTTTTTGCTGCCTGTGTGTATATATATATATATACACACAGGCCTGATGATTTGAACAAAGCACAGGAAACCTTTATTTAGTTTTCCACCATAATCTATTTAGCCCTTATCATTGAGAAATCCAGGGAAAAAATGGAAGTTTTGCAGGTAACAAGTTGCTATTTCACATCATCCAAACTACACTGCATGACTGTGTGAGCATTACTACCTGCTGTCCAGCGTGAGTGAAAAAGTGATTTCCTCACAGCCCATTTCAGCTCTTCATCAGAGGAAAGCAGTGCACCAGCTGCAAGGTGAGCTCAAGCAGAGGGACCCCAGCTCACCCAGTTGCCAGAAGAAATATTCATGGAGCCACAGCCCTGGGCAGCATTGCCACAGAAGCCTACAGCAATTTAGCTGGGTATCAGAAAGCTGTTTTACCTACTAGTGGCTAAAACTGGTGAAACAGTTGATTTTTTTCATCTTAGTGTGCTGAACTGGCCCTACAAAAGTCCACAGGAGAGCTCCTACCAGGAGGAGGAATGTGAGCCTGGAATGCAGGTAAAGGTGTGGTAATCAGGGGATGGATTTTTGTAACAGCACCCTTAATAGAAGAGGTATGTTATTTCCTAAGACATGAGTTGCCTTTTGCCTTTGGATGTTGATCACAGCTTGGCTGATGTGCAGGAATCTGTCAGACCATAATCTCCCTCATGTTGATACACTGGGTTCTCAAACAGATCATCCAAATTATCTAAATCACCCAAATTATCTAGCATTGTTCTTAGGCTTTGGCTAAACTTATAACACTAGTGAACTACAAGGTTCAGAGGTTAAAAAAAAAAAAAAAAAAAAGGACAAAAACAGTGCTTTCAAATTTAGTAAAACCTGTTCTACAATCCTATTTGTCTCAGCAGTTCCCACACCAGGATCCCAGCTGGCAGACAAACACATCGATCTCATAGCAAGTTTTGAGTGATTTCCATCCCTCCCCAGAATTACATCAACAGCAAACCAACTTTCCAAGTGCTTCTCAAGGACAGGTTTCTGACTCCAAGGCTGTCTTCACAGGGGACAGCTTGCTTGACTCACTATATTCTGCCACTTTAGCCTTGGCACTATGTGCCAGGCTGGTGACAGTCCTTCCTCTGAGGAAGAACCAGCCTGAACTCTCAGAGCTGGGTGGGGCTGGCTCAGCTCTGGCTCTGTGGCAAATAACCTTGCACAGGATTTAATACTGTTGTGAGCCTCTTTCACCAGAAATCTCTTAAGCAGACCCTGACACCAATCCCAGTTTCCCACCCTGAGATAAAAGGGAGCCCTTTGATTTCATCCTCATGATCTTCGTATTAGTTGTTTGGATTTAAAATATTACACAGGGTAAGTTTCTTAGCCCAAAGCTGCTGTTTGTTTCAGTGACCCTGGCAACTTCTCTACATTTGCCATCTGTTCCAGAAATTGTTTTACCTGGAGACTTCCCTTAGTATTCTCTTCCCCACATGCAGGAACAGCACTCCTAAACTCAGCTGAGGTACCTCAGGTAGATGGGGAGCAGTGCACAGAAGGATGAAAGTCCTGCTGCATCTCACAGAAACGAAGTAAGGCGAAATGTCACAAAGATTCTGAAACCTTCACATACAAGTTTACTATGAACTGTAGAACCATCACAAATAGGATGGAAAAGGACCTTGAAAAATCCTCTACTTCATTACGTAAAACAGATAGACCAGCACAACTTCTGCCATTCGTTTGCTCTTCATCCATCTTGTCTTTCCTTCACCCTCTCATTTTCTTTATTCACGTCATCGTAGCTCTGGAACTGACTTCTTTAACCCCTCAAAGCGGCTGGGAATACAGTCTGGCTGCAAGGTGCTACTACAGGGAATAAAAATGATTGTAATAAATAAGGAAGCAGAAAACTACTGCAGATGAAATAAAATGCAACACATGAGTCATTAAATATTGAACTAAACTCAGACTGCATAGCCAGACTCAATCTGTTTTTACTGATGGTAAATGATGGGCTTGCATAATTTTCAGTATCCTGATGGATGAGATGACATCAGTTGTTTAGGTTGAGCAAGACAGAGTGAAAAGGGTGCATTTTGCTATTCTCACTAGAAGGCCAAATCCTCTACAGTGCTAAGGCCTTGGGAGGCCATGCTGCCTTTCTGGCTGGACTCTCTATTTTTTCAGTGTTAATAAAAGCTGTGGCATTTTGGAGCAGTTCAGTTTAGGCCATTTATAAAAGGTCCTCAAATACAAGCTTGAGGATTTATTACCCTTGTCTGTTTTTAATGATAATTAACAATGTGGGCGGAAATTGATTTTTATAATTATCAGGCCACTGAAATCAAAAAGAGAGAAGGTATTCCCCCAGACTTTTAGACACCATTTCCCTCCAGCCAGGGTCACCACCACATAGTGGCTGCAGGGAGACATGCTTTGCTGCAAGGGAGAGAAAATAAAAATTAACCTCTGATCTACAAAAACCCTGGAGCTGCTGGCAATTAAGTTATTATCTAATAAGATGCCATGCTTTGAACTACTAAAATTAAGGGCTGGGGGAACCTCTCTGCCACATTGCTCCTTTTGCCACTCAGACCCAGACGTGGCAGCTACCTGAGGAGGTTAGAGAGCTGTAATTAAGTTAATAAAGAATGGCCTGGCTACTGGAGAGGAAAACAGACAGAAGAGTGATTGCAAGTAATTACTGGACATATTGGTGTCATTTAATTCTTTTCTTTTTTTTCTTCTCTTGAGGCTGGTAATTTTTTTGCTGCTCTTGTTCTTGATGGGGTCTCCAGCTACAAATCACCCACTAAGCCACAGTTTTTCATCAAAGGTTAAAAAGAAGTTGAGATGACAGTAGAAGTGCCAGCACCTCTCAAAAATGTGGAGAATTTTTTGCCAGATGACTGAAAACATAGGAGATTTTAATGATTTTTTTTAGGAAAAAAAATCCCTTTCCCAAGAAAATTTAGAAGAACAAATTCATCATCAGTTTCCACTGGAACCCCTTTCCTTAACAAAATTGACTATTTGTAAAAATTTTTTTCCTTCAAGTATTCCATCCTGGGTGGTAACACGAGGCCACTGTGTTAAAGAAAATGTTGATTGAGATGCTTCAACAACAGCTGCTGTTCAAACCACATGTGATGTGTCTGGCTTGGCAACTCCTTGGCAACTTCCTGAAACTGGCATTCATCTTTCCAAATACATGAAGACATTATTGTCTGTTGTTAAGCCCAGACTTTAAATCATTGGTGCTTGTGAAACTTCTCTGGCCTGAGGTTCAATCCTTTGCTCCATGTTTGATAGACAAAGTCAGAAACATATCTTTGGATCTCACCTTGCGTGCTCTATAGCTGGAGCAACATGTTTTCCACAGCTTCTCTCCCCACCACCCTCAAGCCAGTGATGTAAGCTGTAGCTTGTTCAAAGGCTTAACAGGGAATCAGTCTTATGACTCACAGTTCACCATTGAGCTGGAGGCACTGTTCTGCACCTTTTCATATAAACATGTCAGGTGGTTTATGCAGAACAGCCCCAAGTTGAGTCAGTGCAGGCAAATGTGTTTGTAGACAAGCAGCATATTCACGTATCTTTGATACGTGGTGGGCTCCCACCATGGAACTCAGAACTGCTCCAAGCTTAGGGCATTTGAAAGATGTGAGACCTTTAGATGTAAGGATTTGTTTCAGCTTATCAGAAAAGAAAGCCACCTGCAAGATTTACATCTATAACCCCATAACAGCCTGTTGAATTTCCCCAAAAGTGTTTTGATCTGCAGGTTTTTATTCTGGCTCATTTGTGTTTGCTTATCAGGTTTGGTTTCCTTCATACTTAGAGCATGCATATTACAGCTTGAACTCCCTGTCCTTGTTTTCCAAACCTGTAGGGTGAATTACAACCCCTCCTGAGTAAGAAAAATGAAGCACTGTGTGAGTCTGTTTCTGATTTTACCAAAACTTTCCAAGGAAGTGGTCCTTAAAATGGCAGTGTTCTCCATCTAACAAGATGGCTGTCAGTTTGGATGTGGGGCAAAAGGTTACGGTAACCTGGGTAATAAATGGTACAGCCAATTTTATATTAAAAAGAAATTAAGTTTTATTAGGTCGCCAAAATATCGGCATTAACAACAAACACCACAATTGAAAATAATTGCAACGCCGAGCCCGGGAGTCGGCGCTTGGTGAACTCTATAGAGCTGGCCTCTATCGTGCCAGGTCTCCCCTGTTTACCGATGTTGGCTCGGTACAGTCTGAATTTATACAGTTTTTTGTGCCTCTAGCTATATGGCATATTCATGGAGTCCTTCTTTTCAGAACGCCAGGTAAAACAAAGGTTTTCCAGGGTGTTCTCTTCGGTGCTGGGTGGGACAAAGAAATCTTCTGGGTATGAAGAACTGCCCATCCTGCATTGATGGGTTGTCTCGATGTTCGGATGGGAAGCAATCATCTCTCTAATGATTTCATCGCCGGAGTTGATCAGACTATTGTGTCCTGGGCGGGGTGTTGATGGTCCAGATAAGTTCATGTTTTTTTGGAATCAAACCTTTGTATACGCTAATTTCAGCCCGGGGCTGGGTGTTTGTCCTTTGCTCATGATGCTGAGCAAGGTCCCCTTTTCTTAGGTTTGAGCTCTCCAGAGGTATTTTTTTATTTTATACACTGAGTTTTAACTTATGTTCATATACAAGCACGAATTACTACTAATATATGTTACACCTGCAAAAAAATTGGGGTTTACTAAATGATTTGAAGAAAGCGGACTTCAGCCATGAGGTCTGTGTATGTTAAAGGAGAACCCCAAGCATCCCAGGTGAGTGGAGCAATCATGGGTGTTGAAGAGGCAGAGAGAGAGAGGGTTGATCCTCTAGGCAATTCGAATACTTCTTCCTAGTCAAACAGAGGAGGAAGCAGGCCTGATGGCCTGATGGCCCAGAGAGGAATCCAGTTTTCTGGTTTCCAACCTTGAACACCATGCAACTTCATCAGTCAATGGAAGAACAGAGAACAAAACCAAGCTCAAACTTTTGCCTTAGGGACCACTGCAATTTTCTGTTGGGACTGCCTTTCCCAGAAGCTGGTATTTGAAGGAAGACCCTTATATTTCACTACTCTGGTAAAATGGCATCAAGCAGCAGGTCATTTCTATCCCTCAGTTTTGCAGCTCTCACTCAGACAGTTAGCCACACTGGGAAAAGCAGGAATTGTGGAAGCCTGACCTTAAGACTGATGCTGATGAGTCTTTTACCAGACTACTACCCATTACTAGGTTAGCGTGCCCTTTCCATGCATCTATCCCTCCCTGTGTAGCTGAAGTAACACAGCCCTCTGGAAGGAAACAGGGATGTTATTATCGCCTCAGCACTTTGAGATTTTGTTAGTGATAGGGATATTTCTGCCTTTACAACCCCCCTGTAAGCTCAAATTCGGGTTACAAAGTGTTTGACTTTTCCTTAATTTAGTGCAGAAGAGCAGCGCTGCTCTCTCCAGCAGCCGCACCAGGACTTTTCCTGCCCATGGTTCTGAGAAGGAAACTCTTTGAGGGCATTACACAGTTGAGTAAACAAAGGGAACAACTGTAGCAGCTCTGCACTGAAAAGCCCTGAGGCTCAGAGGGAGCAAAAGGAAGAGGATCCTTTTAAAGTCCTTACATTTAAGAGAATTGCAAATAACCTGTGACTGCTAATGTCTTGACTGAAAGTCATTTCCTGAGCACACTGAAGGGAGTGATTCTGGACCTTTTGGGAATCCAGACTTACAGTGTTCAGGGACAGTACAGGAACCGATAAAGTTTAGTATCTCACAACTCCAGCACAGATTCACTAAACTTCAAGAGAACAGCAGCCTCTGTACAGTTTCTAAGATGTCCAGCTCTATTTTTGGATAAATCTTCTTCAGAGGAGCACCACAGCCCGGTGCTATTGTGTCTGATAATGTATCGGTGGGAAGGCAAGAAGGATACTTAGTATCCATTAAACTACTTATTCATTCATCCCAAATTAAATCAGCAAAGAACTGATCTGAAGCGGAAGCCAAATTTAGAAACATTTTGAGAAACTTCCCTGCAGGGCCTTGGGAACTCCCTCCCCAGGGCTCAGGCTCACAGACATTCCTGTGGGGATGCTCAGAGGCTGCTTCCTCCCACCCGACTCCTGCTGGGAGCTTTACATCAGGGCCCCAGTCTCAGCCTGTGGCCTCTCACAGGCTATAAACTGTCCTGCTTTTTAAAAGTAATGAGGCATTTTGTGGCCAGGCGGAGCACTGATGTGTTTTCAGAATTGTACATTGCACAGATATAAATCTGTGGGTTCAAGTCCTATACGAGAAGTAAAACCAAAACACTTGCCTGCATAAGGTGCTTCAGTCACTGAGGAGCTGCGAGAGAGCCCCTGCTTTGACCAGAAACAGACAGGCCAGATAGGTCTGGCTGACCCAGCAGGATGAATGGGCCTGTGGCTGATGCCCAGATATTGCTGTTGTTCCCTTCAAATCTGGATCAGTGCTGCTCAGCACTGCTAATACAGGTAGCTGTGCTCGTGGCTGGAAGCTGACAAAAAGGCTACCAGTAAATCTTTGTCATTCCTACCCAGGGGAGCTGCAGGTG
The DNA here is from genome assembly GCA_013397175.1 of Platysteira castanea. Classification (NCBI taxonomy): domain Eukaryota; kingdom Metazoa; phylum Chordata; class Aves; order Passeriformes; genus Platysteira; species Platysteira castanea. The sequence continues at coordinate 995,785 of VYXC01001380.1, forward strand.
TTTCCAGGGTCACACTTGTTTCTGGAGTGGAGCAGGTATTTTTGTTGGTTTTGCTAATTCCCTTGGTCAAGAGAGAATTGTCACACAGGGGATTCAGTGCAGGCTGGAAAGTGTGTGTCTGGGGAGACACAATAAAGACGCTCTCAGACCTGCCAGGTTCAGCAGAAAGGAAGGAATAATGACTTTTATTGTTTACATTATCTCATTCTTATACACGTCCCAACTCCACAAGGGAGTGGAGAGCATGTCACTTCCTTCTCAATCCCACTGGAGAAGAAAGGTGCTCATCAACGCTCTCCTATCACAAAAGGAATGAAAAACAGAAAATACCGTTAAGTAAACACTGGCTATTATTTACATGAATCTGTGTGAAAGAATCTGACTCCAAGGTTAAAAATAGAAGGCTTACAAAAACCAGGGCAACAGAAAGTGTATGACTTTGACATATTCATCTTCTGCATTTTTTCTTCTTCTTCTGTTCAGATTAAAATCTTGGTGGATTTCCTGAGGAAATTTACTTTATTGGGTCAAAAATGCAGCTGTTGCATTTTAAGTGGCATGGTCTGTAGCTGACACAATTTAGAGGTAGAAAAGCACTCAAACTAGGAGGTATGCAGTTCCATCATCAGTCCCAACGAAGATGCAGAGTCAAGCTGTAACCACTGCCTAGAAATTATGCCCTCAGGTTGACCTAAATGTTTTAATCAATCAGGTACTTGAAGGGAAAGGGAGGTTAGCAGCAAGAGAAGTAGAAATGCATTTAGCAAGGGAGAAGAGATTACAGACAGAGAGAGAGACAGAAGTTAGCAACTGTGGAATAGATAAAGGTTATCAGAGGGCAAGGTGAAAAAGGAGTGTGTCACAAGACAGAAAATCAACCTCTTTTTCTGAGTTTCCATTGCATTTCTGCAGCTGGGTATCAGTGTTCTTTGACCCTGCCTAAGCAACACCCTGGCATGGATGGAACCCCTGTCAAGAGGAGAACTTGCCTTGTCCCCACTCTGGGAGTGCTGAGCCCATTCCTCATGCCATGCACAGAGGCACAACACCAAACTGATCTGCACTTCAGTCGAAATTTTGCAGTCATTTCCCAGAAGTTATATTTCAGCCTTAGGACATCACACAGCGGGTGAATGGCAGCTTTTCACTCTGCTTGCTCTCCTCTGAAGAAGGTATTTGTTTGAGTACTCACTACATCCGGCTTTCTTGTTTGTGCCTTTGGTTTGAGTAATTGCCTAATCTGAATTTCAAGGCTGACACCCTGCCTGACCCTTTTCTACTCACTTCGATATTGTTTATGGCATCCAGCCTTCTTACTTTTTGTTTTAATTAAAAACTACAGCAGCTTAATGAGCCACTTCTACATCAAATTTATTTCCAAAAACTATGCAGGCATGTATGTATGTTTATGTACCACAGGATTTAACTTTTGGCTTCCAGCACTCTCTCTCATGCATATACATTAGAAATGGATTTCTAGAAAATAGAAATCTATTTTCCAGAGATCTATGGAAATAAATCCATAGATTTATGGCAAATAACTCAATTAAAATACTTATGTTTTAGTTGAAAATGTGTCCCCTAAAAGCATTGCAGCAGCTACTGCTTTTCTCACCAGTTCACCACTCTTTTTTTACCTCTCAGCTGCTACCACTGAAGCAAACTGTCCTGGCCCAGGGTAACAGTGATTTGGTATCCAGGTGCACATACACGTGTGCAGATGCAGCAGGTTTAATTGCTGTTTGCTTTGCAATGTAAGCCTCTTTAATTTTCCATTCATTAAATAAGGAACATGCAGCATTTACATAATTAATTTGCTCAAATAATTTAGCAATTGAGCTCATGATCTTTGCGCCTGTTTCAGAGGCCACTTCCCAGCTGCTGCAGCCCTGAGTACTCCCCTGCAGTGCATCACTGCTTTCCCCAACGAGAGCACACTGACCTCCTTGAACTTTCTCTCACACCTACCCTGCCAAGCTAGTTTGCAGCTGAACTCTCTGATCCTCTAATCTCATTATCCCTTCTTCCATGGCTCCCTCATCCTGCCCTCTCAGTCTCCTTGCTGATCTCTTGGCCGCCTCCTCCCACGTCCATCCATTCTCCCATTTCAGCCTTCATCTGACCTACTTCCCCACTCCAGCACCATCCCACACTGCTTCGATCATTCCTATGCTGTTTAGCAGGCTGCTGTGCATCTGTCCTCTCCCTCAGGTCCTTTGTTCCCTGATACCATCTTAGGACCACAATGTCAACTGAATACCCGCTGCAAGAATTATAAAGATCCTTTCATGAAAACGAATAAATGTAATAACAAAATATCAGGTCAAAGTGTGAAAATATCACTGAAAAAAATGTTACTATATTGGAGAAATTGATTAAGACCTGCAAAATATATATTTTATCCTGATGTAGATTGGGTTATCTAGAAAATAGCGATAGAAGGCAAGCAACCCCCTTCCTGGTCATGAATGTCTGATTTATATTTTAATAGTATATGTATCAACATGTATAACAAGACCTCCAGAACAAACACACAACTGACTATTTACATGTATCTGAAGTCCTAAGGAATGTGCTTGTGTGTGATGTTAGTTACAGAGATGTTGGAAGGAGATGAGACTCACCTAGCATACAGGTACATAAAGACATCTGTCATTATGTCAGGCTTTCATATCAGTCAATGGTTACAATACTTGCATAAAAACTCTGTCAAAACAAAACTTAGACTGACTGGTTGCAAAAAAAAAAAAGATATTTTTAACTTCGGCTGGTTTGAATTTCCTGTATATTTATAAAAAGAAAATGTTCCTTTCATGCTTGAAGTAATTCTTTTTTCTGTCAGCTGGTTGGATTCTTCTTCTTATGGAATCCAGATGAATCATGAATGTTCCTTGGCTGACAACACAAATAGTCTTTATGTTTCATAATACAATCAGAAATTTTCTTAGGATGCATTTCTTGGGGGATTTTTTTTCCTAAAATCATCCATTTGTTACCCTTAAGAAAGCAGTGTCATACAACACAGTTTCCACTGTGCAACTGGAGCTCCAGGTTTGCCCTGTTTGTCAGTGAAGCCCAGAACTGCCCTGACCCCAGACATGGCACAGTCACCCACCAGTGCAAGACCACAGCTGGTATGTCCTACACCCATCAATGCAAGCAATATATTGTTGATAGAAAGAATAAAAAATCCAGCAAAACCCACCTCATGCATGTTCATCACTTGAGTTGATTTGCTGTAGGAAGCACCCAGTTGCTCTGGTGCAGTAAATTAAAAGAGAGGCATCTGAGTTATCACCATTTAAATTCTGTATGGATCACTTGAAAAATGAATATATCAAATAAAATGCCCTGGGTCCTGAACTGACTGCCTTGTGAAGCCTGGATGTTCTAGTTCTGCATTATACATCCTTGGACTTTTGTCATATTTTAATTTCAAGGACAGATGTGTGTAATCGTAGTGACTGATCCTTTCTGCACCTTCCTCACAGAAAGCAAAGCATTCTCAATCCTGTGTTTGTACAGTGACACCTGCCAAGGGGTCATCCTAGTATTTTCCATGCTTTTTTCCTAACTTCATTGCTAATAGAGATAATGAGTCACTACTGATGAAACAGTTAATGATAAATATAATAAAATTACTTAGCAGTTCCAAGCTATTCCTGGAGCGGGGGAGGAAAAAAAAAAGTTAATTTTAGCCTGGATTTTTTTCCCTGTGAAGTTCAGGAATAGCCACACAAATCTAAGTGGCAGGGGGAAAGGACTACAGCAAAGGAGGCAGAGTTGCAGTTGCTGTTCAGCTGTAACATCCAGACCAGAACAAGCAGAGGCATTTTCTTCAGTGGGATTTTGAAAACAATAAGTTAAAACATTGCTTTACTTATGAGAGGACTAAATATTCAGCCATGAAGTATGATAATGAAATAGATATGATCAGAATTTGTCTGTCAATAATAGCATTTTGACTGGATGTATTTTGAGGGAAAAGAATGCTAGTTTGGGATTTTTGTTTAAAAATGAAACTTTTACATATATGAATATATTTCCAAATAAAGTAATTGCTAAAAGCACTTTCAAAAGAACACTATTATTTGCAAACTTGCCACTGGCCTCGTCAGAAAGAACTGGTCTCTGAAGAGCTTTATAGACAGTCAGATTGAACAAACCTCTATCAGTTCTTAATGTCTTAGAGTTTAAAACCAGTTAAGGTTTATTTTCAGATCCCAAGTATGGAAAATATTTTGTTTTTCTTATGAGGACTTTCTCACAAAACAATGAAAAAAATTGAGGATGTAAAAAAAATTTCAGATATGTCTGGAAATGTAACATCTGCAGAGCGAGAATCCAAATGTAATCTTGCCTTATGACCAACCAGTGTTAGTTTTGATGGTATGATGCCTGCACCATGATCCATTTATCTATTTGTGTGCCTTATGTTTAGAGCAGAATGTAGCTTAACTTTGCAAATGGAATGAGAATAAATTATTCTAATTGTCATTAAAATGTTTTTATTTAAATATCAGCTTCTGCCAGCTGCTACCCCACAGTGGTTTGTGAGTGGTACCTAAAACAACACATGGAAGGGTAGTTTATTTCATGAGCCAAAAAATGTGCTGCATGAATGGATGCTGTGAAAAGGGGAAGGTCCTAGAGAATTAAAGCAAGCAGAAGCTTATCCCTTTTGTAGGTTGTTGTGTAGTTTCACTTTGACTAAATTAATCACATTGGGAGAAAAAACACATAAACATCAGTAGTTATTGTTCCCTTCCTCAGTAACTGCAGGATTTTTGGTCATATTTTACTGTATACAGTGCCCACGGTGGTTACTCTCTCTCTCAAGCAGAGTGCATTTTTGGATGGTGATTAGATACTTGGAAAGAGTGTCTTAAAAAAGAAAAAAGTCGTAAAAGACTTTTAAGATGAGAGCTATGGAAGCTACAACGTGACTTTGGTATTGCAATATAACCCTGGGTCATCTGCCTCTCTGTTCTGAATAATCAGGACCATACTGTATTTCATTATTTTTCAAAATGCTTTTTGCTTTTCAGAGGACAAAAGCAGTCTCTCTCCCCCACTTTGCAGAATGCATTAGAGTGGCCAAATAAATGATCCTGGCCAGATGAGAAATGCAACCTCTGTCTCAAGTATTACTTTATACTGTTGTGTAATGCCAGCTCTACAGATTTGGCTGTGGAATACATAGTCAACACACTCAGCAAGAGCAAGATAAGTATTTTCATTTCCATTTCCCTCATTAAAAAAGGGGGGGGGGGCGGGAGGGGGCAAGGGCTTTTAATAAGGAGGGAAGGCAAAACAATCACCAAAGCTGTATCACTAGAAAAATGTCTACAGACGGGGGTGCACAGAAAAGTAAACTCTCCCCAGCTGATCCAAGATAATCAGAATTACATTAATTCCAACTAGTTTAGGGTCCTATCCCAGCTAATGGCTATGATTTGAAGCTTAAAGATGGATTAAAAGGACAGGGCAACACATCCCTGGCGTGGTGCTCCCTGAAAATCTAAGGCTCTAAGAATCATCCTGTTCCTCAGGTTGTTCCTTTGTGCATGAAAGCATTTGCAGCTTTTTTTCCTAGAATTTGTTAAATCTCTTCTTGAACTCCTCTGTTTGAATACATCCTGAGTTCAACAGTTTAATGGTGCAGTGTGGGGAATTAAGTATATCTTTTCACTTGCTTTCTGTCCACTGCCTCACAATTCCATGGACTGCCTCCTTGTTTCCCGAATTGTGCACAGCTGCCTGTAATATTCCCAATGCAAGTCAGGATGTTACTGACCTCTGCCAAGTCATCATGGGGTCAAGGCAGATCATATGAAGTAGATAAGCTTCAAACTAGATAATAGGAAGAGAGTTACATGTGCTGAGCCCACCCCTGCATTTACTGAAGAGCAAAAGGAAAATCAAATGTACAAGAAAACAGAAATGAATGGAATAGAAGTGAGTAGGAAAATGAACAGCAAAGAGAAAGGAAGCCTAACACCGCTGGGACTGGCACAGCATAAGTATCACCTGTACTACAGCAAAGGTTCTCACTGCACAGTAGAACCCATTGGCTCCAACAGAGTTTAATAACAGAGGCATATTATCAGACAAACACACTGTCAGACTCCTCAGTTGTCAGGATGGTAATACAGTTGTTAAAATGGCCTTGCCTGGTCTGGTCAAGACGTTGAGGATTACCAGTGAAACTTCATATGTTAATCCAAGGTATCGTACATGGGAAATAAAGCAGGGATCCTAGAACACTGCTGCTATCTATATGTCAAATCAGAAATAAATGGAGTAGCATAAACATAATAAAATAATGGCCATAGTTATAATGGGTTTGGAAACAAAAAGAAAGGCAAAGGTTGCCAAGTGGCCTTTCTTGGTGCAACAGAGTGAATGAGAAGGAGTAGGATGGATAAAATAGACTACATTTGTGTGAAATTGCTTGCAGAAAGGTTCATAAGAGATTCTATTGAGTAGTGCTGGGAGTTTGTTATAGATGCTTCCCCCTCCAGGTTCAGAGTTGGATATGAATAGCAATTTCTGTAATGTTATTAGAGGAAGAGACAGACTAGTGAGAATTTTGTCATTAAGGTAGACTGGCTCCCAGGCATATGTTGAAAAATAAATGCAACCAGTAATCCTAAGGCTCAGATGCTCCTTCAGGTGACAGGCAACAAATTGAGCCACTAAGCAGTGAGGATAGAGTAGAGATTAAAGATGGGCTTGACATGGTCCTTGCATACTTTCTCAGTGCTCAGTAAGGGCAGTGGTGTTGGCTGTGGGGACAAAGGTAGGGTGAGGGGAAAAAAGCAAGGTGAGGACAAGAGTGCAGAGAAAGCACCACTTTATCTGAGGCAAAAAGAAAAATTTGGAACTGAATGAGATAAGACTGAGAAGTCAGGCTGTCTTCACCCCACCATTTGGAAATTGCAGGTACAAGGATTTTTAATAAATCTGTCAAGTTTTTTATGAATGGGACTATATGCTTTGACAACAACAAATGTGCCACCTGTATGGAGGAAAGAGAGATAGGACGAGAAGCAAAAAGGGAGCTTGGCAATTTAAAGCCTCTGAATCTGATCTATGTAACATGCAACAGTTGTGGCCTCCCCAGGAAAACATTTAGGCTGGAAAAAAAAAAAATTCTTTCCTGTCCAAGAGAATAAGGAAGCTGGAAAGAACACTCAGCCTTAGGGAAGGCTAACTTCCTAACTGGTGCAGGAGGAAATGTGATTCAGTGTATGAAAAAATGATGTGAAACAGTTGCCTGCAGTACCAGAAAGCTGGACACAGTAACACCAGCTGTCCCTTCCACTGCTATCACCATAGGTTTTTTCTGAGACCTTAAGCATGTGCATTACTTTCTGATTAGGACTTTATCTACCAAAGCCAAAGGCAGATTTTTAAAATCTACTTATTAAATGAGAAAGTGGGGCTCTCTCATCTTGAAAATATCCTTGGATGTTCTTTGAATACCTGTCTCAAATCTCTGTTACTTAAAGTGAGACACATAATGTCACACCACCTTTAAATAAGAACTTAGTCAACTTTGTATTTGCATTACCTACTGTTATTCCAGGTACTGCAGGCTGGTACAGCAAGTCAGGAGAGCTCTCTCACTATATGCTCCCAGAGAAGTTTCTGAAGTTTTTCCAAACCCTTCGTTTCCTTTGCTGCTGTTCCTCAGTTCCCCAGTTTGCTCCAACCCTGGGATCTCATTTCTCTTGCCAGCAGGCACTGAGGCACCAGCACAATTGTAGATTTTAGTGATCATCAGACGTAAAAGTCCTAACACTTATTTCTGGATGAAACTCCAAAGGAATATTAAATGGCTGTTTCTACTTCATGTACTTCACTTTGCCAGCAAGGCTTATAAAGAAGAAATTAATACAGAGAAGGTGCTTTCACTAGGAGGCAACAGCCAAAGAACACATTTTGTTCTTAAGAGACTCTATGTAATGAAACATGAAATTTTAAAATAATGCTAATAGTGGCAGTCCTTCGGGGAAAAAACAAACAAACAAACAAACAAACAAAACCCCCACAGTTTTAGTTCTCCCTAATCAAACAAGGAATGACACCAAAAAACTGTATAAACATGGCTGGTGCCATGTGCTCCAGCAGCCTCAAGCCTGTGCATGTCACTACATCTCACAAACCACACCACATACAAGAATTCACTTGTGCAATGGCTGATCACTGCTTTTCAGGAGAGAACATGTGTATGTTTGTAAAGGGCTGGGAATGGGTCTTCAGCAAATATGAAGCATTTTCCTTTTCCCTCCTTGCAATGCTGTCCTCTCACTGAAGCACTGTCCTCTGCACACTCAGCCTGTGTGGCAGAGCTGGCAGCTCTTCAACAACCCTGTTCCCATACCCTTCACACCTGGAGAAAGTGGCTGATTATACCTCCAGGTACACTCTGTAAAAAGGCCATGGAGTTCCCATTGTTTGAGAACGATATCTGCACATATTCCAACAGCTGATTGATTAAGCAGGTGTCAGTAGACGGATGTCAAAATGCATAGCCTAGTTACTAGGTTTTGTGAGACCAATTAAAATAGGGCGTCATTGTTCTGCGTGACAAATGGCTTCCTCTGGATGTTCTTTACTTCACTTCTTGGCATGTATTATCTTTAATTACAAGGGGAGTCTGAAGTACATTTTTCTGCAAGTGTGGCTTTTTTACTTCATGTAAAATGAATCTTTGCTTTATTTCTGGGGACTTCATGCTTCATCTCCCAGAATGCCATGTGCTGGAAAGCTTCTCCCTGCCCTCCTTACATTGTTTTTATAAAACAGGATGTATTTACACACAGCAGCCTCGGAGAGGACCTAGCACAGCTGAAGGAGTGATTGAAGCCCTTGCCCAAAGCCTACTCTTGTGGACAGTACAGGCTCCTCTGACTCTTACTTTAGACGTCTATCGTTGGCACCGTTTTATGTGCCATCAAAATACAGGTTCCTTGCTGGAGTCTTGGCTCTCAGACAAGGTAATTATAGGATTTTATCCCTTTAAATGATTGAGAAGGAATATTGAAAAAAGGAGTTTGAGAGAACAATATCTGTGGAGCGGCCAAATTGCCACAACAAAATGAAAATCTGGAAAAGGAAGCAAAGCAGAAGGTTGCCAAGGAGGTATTCACTTGCAGCTGGCTAGAGATTAGAAGGAAGTTAAAGGAGAGCATACTAAAGCTTCTGGTGAAAACTAAACTGTCAATAAATGTTTCAGATTACAGGGTATACGAGATTGTGAGAGGAAGAGGGAGAAAAATCAGCCAATGATTCCCTCCTCCCTTCCTCCACAGACTTAGGTTAAAATTATCTGCAGTTCTGCTGCTAATTATTGCCAATAATTAATAAGCCTTTTCACAAACTCTCATGCTCTTAATCTGCAGGGCTAATTATGAAAAACAAAGGAAAGTGTCTAAATCAGTGGAACTAAGCAATTAAAGAAAGAGCATGAAACCTGCTTGTAAAATGAGATGAGGGTTGTGTTTTAAATTTTAATGGTAAGTATATATACACTGAGACACTTAATGTGGATGACAACAGTTTAAAGGGTGAGGAAAACAGACAAAAAATCTACTTTGCTTATTATAAAGAAAACAGAAAACAAAGGTTGTCTTTCCTGGTAGGGTAAAGACTTGGAAATGAGGCCATCCGAGTTCCCGGGAGATCTGGGACTTTTGAAGGTGGAAGGGTAGTGCTCTAAAAAGGGGAGGATCTCCCTGCTGAGAGATAATGCTTCTCAGTTCACTTAAATACTTTTTTGGCTTAAATTTTCTTCTTGATGCTGTTGACTTCAGTGAGCCTATAGATATGCTGAGACATTTTCCCGGCTGAAATTAAGGCTAAAAATATTTCCTAACACGCACGCTTACAGGTCTTACAGCAATGTGGGACAGGCTAAGCTGTGTGCCCTAACCCTGGTGGGAAGGCTATGACAGAACCCAGGCTTTAAAACAATTCTGTGAATTCTGGGTTTGAATTTATAGACTTTTTTTTAGATGTGTTTCTATTTTACTCTATTTTAAGAAGTTCCTTGCTATTCATTCACTGGTGTCCAGCCCTTTCCTTGTGTCTCCCACAACAAACATACTTTGATAGGGGGAAAGTGGCTTTGTAAACCTTCAAGAAACTACCACCTCTAGGCTATGGATCTAAGCAGAAGAAAGAGAGAAAACACACAGGCATATAAAGAAACACTGGTAGAAAACTCAATTCAGGTTAGAAAGTCTGTTATATTTTTCTGATCTTTTGGTTCTTTCCTTATAGATAACACCATTAAACAGAACACTGTTATTTCTACAAACATCCATCAGAGCCCCAAGAAATTCAGAGTGAAGGTTAATATATAAAAAAGAGCCCAAATTCCCAAAAATGTGGCAGCTCCCATCAAATGCACACACAGCTCTGCCAGGAGCCTAATTGACTTAGGAGTTGTTTTGTGGTAGCTGGGGAGGCATGAAGCAGCAGCACAGCTGGTGAGGTTTCAGGCAAACTGTGATTTTACCTATTTATTTTCACTCAGACTTGTCAGTCCCAGAAAAGGGGTAATATTTTTACAGAAATATCCATAAGGAAAAAGGGCAGAATATTTTTCTCTCTTCTTAATAAAAAAGAAGGCTTTAAACTGTTATTTGAGATGTTTACACATCTCCCATAGTCTGTGATGAGTCCTTTAGGGATCCAGATCACTGGAGAGCAACTTGTCAAATGCTCCTTTTGCTGCTAGGACAGTAAACTCAATTTACTGATCAACAAAGTTGATTCCCTTCCTAGTGAATTTAGTACATCTATTATGGACTTCATATGGAGTTTCTAGGGCAAGTTGCTTTGAAAATCAGACATGAAGCTGTGAAAGATATTCCCAAAATGTTCAGAGCCATCAGTACATTTCTTGTTCATACTCTTCTTTATTTTATTCTTAAGATTTACAATTCAAAAATAGCAGACCCAAAACAGTTCAGGTTTTTGGCATGCAATACTCTGCTCAACATGGGCCTTTTCCTTTAGACAGCAGGTCACTGTGATTTTTTTTTTTTTTTTTTAAGTGTATCTCTTGAAGTGGGAAAGAGAAAATGAAGTCTGCAGTGGAGGGTTGGCAAGAAATTCACTCTTTTTGGATAAAAGGTACCCATTGTAGGCAGAGATCTTTGTTAACTACATTTAATGCATTATGAAAGGTTTATAGATGCTCCTGCACTGCATACGGTGTCCCAACAAAGCAGAATTCATCCCTAATCAGTTCACTGGATCTGTGCTGCCCCAGGAGACAGAAAATGAGTTCACACTAATGCTATGATTTAGAGGGTGTTTTTATTTATTCTTAAATGTAGTGTGCTTGTGTAGCAAACAATTCTTCTGCAGGGAAGATATGTACAATCACTTGAAACTACCAACACATTAAGTTGACTATTACTGGAATCCTGCTGCCTCTTACTGCTCTGTGTATAATAACTAGGCAAATATATTCAGATCTGGTGTGGGTTTACACTCATTCCATGACTGTTCTATTTCTACCAGCATGGTCTAATCCACTTAAGAGAGGATAACGAAAAAAAGTCTGATAAATCCTTACCTAGAATTTGTAATTTGTTTGAGCTTTTTGCAGCCCACAATCCAGTTAGTTTAAAGGTAAATCAGGCATCTCACCATAGGCTGCAGCCTGCTCTCAACGTGGCTCCAGACACTCTGGAGACAAGAGTTAATGTTCCATTAAACAGGACAAATGCCAGTGCAATATTTGCAGAAAGGGAGCAATGTCAATCCCACCTCTCCCAGCTACATCCACCTAAGAGATGGAGGTGACAGAAGGAAACCATCTAACTTTCACCCAAAGTGGCTGAGCAGTGGCAGGAGTGGCATCAGAGTTCTTGAAAAGAGACCTTTGCTGGGTTCTTGAAAGTAAGTGTATGCTTTATTCTAATGGCCATGACCACCGAAATTAGACAGCCCTTGAATATTGATGGGCATTTCTTGGCAAGTCTCATTTCCCCCTGAGTTATTTGTTGCATAAATTTTCCTTGTAGTGCCAGAAATTACCACAAGATTTGTGTATTCCCTGGGCTGTGCCTCCAAGGCAGCCTCTAACTCCTGCTCAGCCAGTCAGCCCAAAGCAAATCTTTTCTCCAGCTGGTTTAGCATCTGCTCTAACACCACTAGAGAGGTAAATTCTTTTTTCTAACCACAATGCAGGGGGCTTCACATCAGTTTCCACAACAGAAAGCATCTGATCCCTTTTCCTCTGTCCTGCTCCATCCTGCATCCTTCCCACTTGAGAGGATGTGTCCCTTGGTTCCTTATCAGCCTGTCTTCATTGAAGCCCTGAACACGGCAGCTGATCCTCCCAGCTCAGCACAGCCCTGCAGCCCCCACATTACAACCCAAACTGCTGCAGGCTACACAATCAGTATGTGCTAAACGTCAGTTGCCTCTCACCAAATAAAGCCGAGATGAAACCCAGCCCTTGAAGAAAGAGGGGGAGTATCTCCTGGCACACATGGGAAATCAAAAAACAGTCACTGCCAATTACAGCTTTATTAAGATGGAGCAGAAGAAAGGTTTTACCATCACTGAGCCAGATTAGACACAATATTTCCTTCAACTTTTCTTTTCTGTCCCACCTGGTTTTTTTTAATACTGAAAAGTAAATTTCACCAGACACAGAGGTTTCCCTCAGAGGCTGGTGCAGCCACAAAGTGAAAGCCTCCCTTGTACCCATGCTGGTGAATAGATGCTACAACAGCCACGCTGGTGTGCAGGAGAGAAAAGGAAACCTTCCTTTTCCCTCCCGCTCGGTAACTCCAGGCCTGTCTCACTGTCGGTTTGCACATCCAAAAGCCCAATAGATCCTCCAAAATGCGGATCTAGAAAAGAGGTGGAATTTTTTTCTTTTCTACAGACCCTGTGCCAAGGAGGGGACTGTAAATGGCAAGGGGAACTGTGTTCCCAGTGGAGTCCTCACCTGTCACCCAAGCCAGGAAATTCATCTTCCTCAAATTCAGCAGGAATTGTGTTCACTGATGACAGCTTTCTTCCCCAGCAGCTCTACCAATGCAGAGCCAAATTTTAAGCAGAATTGAGCTGTTTAAATGAAACTGATGCTAGCAGACAGTATGGGTCTCAAGGGTGTTTTTCTACCATCCACCCATTCCTGATGGCCTTCCTGTAACTCCTCAATTCTGTTCTAGGAAGCAGGATTATTTTTTCAGAAACAGAAAAGGAAGTAATCAGCTCCCTGGAGACACCAGAGAAGCCCACTCATCCCTATCTACCCATGCCCTCACCACCCTCTGGGGAGGTCCTGGCTGTGAACAAGCATCGTCACATAGGAAGAGATCTGAAATGGAGCCATCCCAGCAAGAGTTTCCAGACCAGTGTCTCCCACAAAGGAGAAATATGTTTCTCCTTGATTAGCCCTGGAAACTTTAACTTTTGCATCTAGGACTTTGGGTTGAACAAATACCCTTGAATTCACATCCTTTTTTCTGAGTAGCTATACTGTGTATGTACGTGAGTTTTTCTCCCTTCTCAGTTTGGCAAAAAGCCCCGCACGAGGAAAAACACACATAAAGATGAAAATAGTTGTGCTCTAGCTCAGTAACTTGCTGAAAAAAACTTTTCTCAACACCAGGCAGCAGAAAGAAAAAACCCTATTTGTACAAGGCTGGGTGTTGGAGTAAGTAGCAAGTGTGCCATTTAATTCAGCTTGTCACATTTCCTCCATCTTCTCCTGCCCATCTCACCAGGATGCTGCTTATCTGGTCTGTGGGATGTGGGAAGCAGATTTTTACCACTGGTTCCTTCAAGTCAGGCTTCTCCATTCATGTCTGCACTTTGAAGCACCAGACTTTAGCAGAATGCTGGGCTACAGCTGCCACCATGGTCAACACACATGTCAGAAACCACAGGTTCTGTCACTGGTTCAGAGAGCAAAAGGTGCATGGCCAGAGAACAGAGGTATAACACAGAGACTTGAATTATAAATCACTCCTCTTAGGGGCTTTCAAAGGCCAGAAGAGGGTTAAAATTTAGTGAGGTTAGCTGATCCAAGAAGATACCCATGCAGGGTTTAGACTACACAAGCTTTTTGAGAAAAAACACTAAAATCCAGCTCCCATAAACTGGCCAGACCAGGGAAGTTGGACTATGGTATTCTCCATCTCTGCACTCTTCTGTGGGAGGCTAATCAATGCATCAGACTCCTCAGACGTTTGCTTTGGAAGTGAAGTGAGAAACTCCTCCAGATATCTTGCCTGTTGCTGAAGGATATTAAGAGCAAGATATACTTAAACAGCTTAATGGAGTTTTAGGACCAAGATGGAGCTTTTTAAATAGATATCTTTGGTACCTCTGCCAAAACCAGAGAAGGTAAACAGGCATCTTCCTGATCCAGTTGAAACAGACAGAGTTCCTGAGTTCCAGAGCACACTCTCCTTCCCACTTTCAGTTAACAAAGCAATCCAACACAGGCAGTGTCCCAGCACTTGACTTTCCTACACCACAAGGTTATCATAGGCCCACGACTCAGCAGTAAAAAAGCCAAATCTGACCTAGCTCTGATATCAGACTCTGGGAGCTCCCTGACAGTTCCAGGACACCCCATGATGTTCAGAAAAAATTGCACGAGGTTGTTTAACTGTGTGACTGGAGCTCTATCCTAGCCCAATATCCCCTGGTAGAGATTACAAACAGGACAATTTCTATCAGCTGTGCATTAGACAGCTTGGGTGACACAGTGGTTATCCCAATATCAGCAGATTGAGGAAGACTCATTGAGCAATCTGGTTTGGTTTAGGGTTTTTTTCACCACATTCTCTAGCACAGTTTTTGCATGTGCCAGTGAGCTTTTGCTGAAGCTTAGGAAACAGAATGGACCAGAAACTCTGTCTGTTAAGCCTTATGGACAACTGCAATTTGTGAGGAAGGGAAGGTCTGGCATTTTGCCCCTAGGCCAAGGGAGGAGTTCCTTTTTCATTTCATTTTATTTTTGTACAAATGTAACCCGAGAGTCCAGCTGGCTTCACTAGATTCTGAACAATGTCTTAATTCACATCTCTTTGTCCAGCTGAAAGAAACTTCTGGCCAGCCCGATGCAGAAGGTCACCAGCCAGATGAGCAGTCCGTGCCCTCAATCCCTGACCCACTCCAGGTACAGGGACCAAAGATGTAAAGACCTTCTACTGACACCCCTTTGGCTCAGCTGGTCGATTGTGACCGAAGCAAGTTACAGCCTTCCCCTGAGCAGATCAGATGGCAAATCTGAGGGGACACCAACCTCCAGCCCTTGTGACAAAAAGCTGGAGAAGGGTTGGGGGCCACAACATTTTCTGGAAACCTCTGTATGGAAAGCAGCTGTCAATCAACATCCTTAATTGGTAGTAACAGCTCTCATCACAGATTAGTGCCTCAAAAAGCCACCTCTGTGTCAGGGAGGGCTGTTATGGAGGAGGCTGGGGAATGGATAACGTGTAAAGATCCTCTTGAGGGGCTCAGGGTTAACCACCATTACCATCAATTATTCATGGTTCCCATGCAGACGTAAGGCAAATAAGGTATTAAAAATTTACATCTCTCTTTCCATCCACTCCTCCTTGGCATCATCACCTCTTAAGTATAGCTGGTGAAAGTGAGCATTTACTGTCAACTAGCTGTAATGATAATTGCAAAGAAAGCACAAATGCCCTAACTGGGGAGATATGATATGGCTCTCATTAAACTCAGACTAATAGAAAATTCTTCAACTTCTTCTCTTTTATTCCAGAATCTCTTATCCCACATTAACTTAAGATTTATTACAACTGAAGATACAGGGCTACATACTGGTCTGCTGAACATCTCTAAAGGCTGTGATGACCATGTGATTTATGCAGTTTTAGGAGTAGGGTAAGTCTAGTATATTATAATATAGTTTTATGTTTTAGATAGTTTAGTCTTTCAAAAATTAATTAGCTATAAAAAAGGGACAAAAGTAATCTCTATACATTATTTCTATAAAATACATATTTTGAATGAACAGTTTTCATCCCCTGTATGACTTTCCATTTCACACTTTCTGAAGTTCAGGGGAGTAGTATCACACTAGTCCACTTCAGAATTCATTTATATGCAGTTTCCCTTTCTGGCTACTAGTAGTGTAAGCTACTCTGGTATATAATAGCTTACAGGCTTGGGAGTGTTCTGGACCCCCTTCAGGTCCAGAAAATATCAAGTCTGTTACAGTTCAGAAAAAAATTTCCAATTTTTTTCCCCTAGAAATGCTCAGCTCTGTGAGAGGTATGTTGTGCAAGGTGGTAGCACTCACAGTGCTGCTTCTTCTAATTCCCATTTCCATACAAACTGTCACTTGTATTGCACATCTATAATAGAGCTGATGAAAAATTTTCCACAATATTTCTTTCTTTCCATTACAAAAGGCTGACTGGATCGAAGCCAAAATGCTTTATGGCAGTTTTATCAGATCATACCCAGAATAGCCAATACACCCATGATAAAGCTATTCACCTGGACTTCTCATGCTCAGTGGAGCCCCCCAGGCTACAGAGCCAGTCTTTTTCTGCGGCTCACTGAGTATTTCATTATTTATACTAAATGGAACAGCTTCAGGAGGAGAGATGGAAAATGCCTTCTATGCCAGGATGACAAATAGGCCAGTAATTCATTCAAGGCTTTGCTAAATTTTTGTAAAGTAAAACTTGGGCTTTTGCATTTAAACAATCCAACTGTGTCCCAGTCAGGGTATCCCAACACTCAGAACAAAGAGAATAAAATATTCTTTTCAGGGTGCACCTGGCTGGTCACTGCTGTGTGCTGCGAAATAACCCTGTAGGTATTACCAAGGTGTTTCTTTTTGTCCAATTGCATCTAACTGACACATGAACAATGTAAAAGTTGGGAATTCTCAGAGGAACATGGGGAAATAGATTGGACTGAGCATATTTGCAGTTTACAGATGTTGCTGAGAAAGGACTGTACTTATATCGCTTTGCATTTGTCCCTCGGAGAGAGAAAGGACCTTGAGACATTGTGGGGGATTGCTACTCTCCCCTGCTGACCTCCACACTGCACAGGCAAATTGCAAAAGCTGCCAGTCAGCTAAAACACAATTTCACTGGGAAAAGGGATAAATCTGCCAGGTGGAAAATGGGAAAGTATCAAAACATTAAAATGGCCATGATTGCCAAGAGGAGACAGCACATATAACCCACAAAACCTGTTTTTAAGTTTGGCATATGACAGGTGACTATTGTCAAGAAATCCAAATGCCTTCTTATCACTTTTTTGTTTGTTGCACAAAATGCTGGAGTGATGCACCAAAATCAGTGAGGGCACATCAAATGGGTTCCTCTGCCTCCTGAGAGCACCATACACAGCATTTGCTGCCCCTTTTCAGCAGGGCTTGGAGAAAAGAGGAGCAGCCTATATTTTGCAATTGCCTTATAGTTCTCCCTTGGCATGTCCCAAAAAGACCCTGTTGAGCAGCTTGTGGCTCCTGGACACCTTACCACACAGAATTTTAAGGTCCAGAGAAGAGTAAGGACCCCTTTGATTTGTGTGTATTCAGCTGGGCAATACAACTTAGCTCTGTCTTTCAGCACACACAGAAAACACCCATGAACTTACACTTATGTTTAAACTGCTGCCAACAACCACAGTTCATCAAGGTGCTTCAGCACACGTGTACTTCAGCTGGACTGAAGCCTGCCCTGGGATGCTGAGTAGGTACAGTAACTCATTCCTTTCTCAAGGGTGTTGCAAAGTCAGTGCTGTTGGGTTAGCACCAGCTGCCAGGAGCAGGGACCCTATTCAACCACATCATCACCTTTTACAGCACCTCAGAGAGACTCAGGCACTTACGTTAGAGGAAGTGAAGAATGAATTGCTAAGGCTGCCAAATCACAGCCCCACTCCATGCTGTATCAGACCCTCTTTAGCCCTGACAAGGTACCCCAGTTTTCTCTGTTGTCTGCCCTTGAAGCTAGTGTCTGACTGTCCTGCACCACAGGTGGTCTAAATCAGTTGTGACTCTTGATTTTAAACCTTATAGTCTGATATCCACTCTAGGCAAGTGTATGGCCTGAGTTCATAGGAACTATTATTCTTTTCCATCCCTCATTATCACATATTCAGTAGCCTCGGAAGGAAACGGGCTGTTCTCACACTGTCTTTGCAGATTCCAGCTTTTCTTCCAGAAGAAATAACCAGAAATAAGAATGATTGCAGCACTCACAAAATGGTATTCAAGTAAGAAAACAAAATCTGTAAAGTTATACTGTGTAAATTGTACAGCCCCCAACCTCACAGAGAATATGTTTGAAGAATGCACCTGAAATAGAATTATCTATTAGAACTAATTAATCTTTCAATTTACTTTCGTTATCATCTGTTTAAAAGTCTAAGGTAGGTTTGCTTTACCAGAGCAATATGGTATTCTTTCTTCAAACCAAGCCCTAAAAGCCACCTTGCAATAACATATTACAGGGAACATAGCAGAGAAGAAAGTGGAGAAGCAAAAAAGGATGCAGTTATTTCTCCAGATAATGTAAGTGTATACTACATCTTCATAAACAATATACAATGACATAAACTCTGACATAAATATTCTCATTTGGAGTGTTCTTTAATCATGATGAAAGGGGAACCCAGGGCTTCCTTGGGGGTTGATGTGCTCTCATTTGTAATCATATCTGTCTTCTCACCTTGAAGCATTTTAATCTTCAACCAGTTTTATGATTTTGCAAAGGCTTAAAGAAAAAAAATAAGGTCATAAGGGTGGTGAAAAGAGGGGAAACTTGTAAATTTGTTTGAACTCAGTGGTTAAAATGGAAATGGTAAGCCCTGTATGAAACTTGTCCATTCGGCAGATCATGTCTGCAAAGGATCAGTATCTCTATTTGACATTTTTAGAGGTGTCACTGTAGTTATCCAGGCACATTATGACCATTGATTGTCCTCCGAAGACTCATTTATTTCAGCAGAGCTATGTTGATCTGCCTGGCTGCAGGGCAGCCTTCAATTCTCAGGCATAACATAAAGCAAGGCAGGCAGTAAAAAGCCCACCAACAAAAGAATGTCTTTTTCTTAAAAGGGAAGTTTGTTAATTTAAATGGAAAACAAATGTGTACCACAAAGAAAAGAGTTGTGCTATAGTGCAAGAAATCTGTAAATCAGGTCTTCATACAGGTCATGGGGGCAAGAGTGAAAACCCTAGGGGATAATTCTGTCTAAAGTCAGCCCTATTTGACAACACAAACCATAGTTACTACATGTGATTGTATCCTGAATTAACAATAGCATGCAATGTGATAGAAGTCCAAGATTGTTTCAGCACCATTTTTCCTAAATATATAAAACATTCAAAAAGCTATGTGATACTTTAAATGCATTGCTGCCTGTCCTTCCACATCATCCCAAAAGTCTTGGCAAAGTCTCCATCTAGTCCTGAGACAATTGTCTGCCTGCGACACGAATTTTTTCTGTGTCGAAGAATAGGTATGAGAACATCACCGCCAATATTCAGACAACAGTGAGAGGAAAGCTTCAATCTAAGTTTGCCACTCAAGACAGGTGGTAAGAAAAAAACCGATGTAGACAATTAGGTACAAGATTCAGCTGGTGCCAGGTGACTCAAGTTGGCAGAGCAAAGGCACAGCACACCAGTTTCTAATCCCAAGGATATTCACCTTTCTGCATCATATCCAGTGCCTTTGGTGTTCCTGAGCAGGCTGGTGCAGAGCTGGATCTACCAGGGAGACTGCTTTAAGTACAAGACCAGATGAAATGCTGTGGATTTATAGTGAAAAACTTTTTATTGCTGTCTCTCTGAGCTGTTCAGTGGCCTAATTTGAAAGCCAAGCCCATGTTATAGCATTCAGGTGTACTGACAAGCTGCAAGAAAGAAAACTGCAGCATGTATAGACATCATTCTTCTGGCAAACCCCTTCTGTGTAAATGAAGTTACACTGGCAAAATAAACATTTTGATGGAAAAGTGCCTGTCCTTTAAACAAAAAATTTATAAATCCATTTCTGACTGAAATTACATTTCATCAAAACATGAAAGAACGAAAGAAAAGTGATACCACTTTGAAAGCTTTGGGACCATGTTCCATGAAGTATGTGAGGGCTTTTTTAATTTTATGCAAGTAAATTATTTCCTTGAAAGTATCAATCTTTAACTGCACAGTTAACTACCTGTTACTTACAAGAAACAGAAATAGAAAAAGAATAAATATATAATAGAAAACTAGATTAGAAAAAGGAGCTTCCCAAAATGAAGAGACTGAATGAATTGAAGAATACCTGCATGCTATCAAGTTGGCCTCATTCACTCTCACAGAATGGCATTCTAGCCATGTGCTTTAAAATAATACTATTTTCTTCAGAAGAGCAGCAAGAGGTGTTCCCTTCAAGCAGAAATTAAACCCCATACTCCTGGCAGAGCAGGGAAACAGAAAGGTTGTCCTAAGAGTGTGGGTGATAGCAAGAGATCAGTGAGATGACACAGAGTGGAGACATTAAATTGGCAAAAGAGGAGAAGCAATAACAACCCAGATTCTGAAAGGAATTAGGCACCCAGTTCCTATTTCCTAGGAAATGCCTAAGAAAGTGCTGCAAAGACTGCAAATTATCTGCCACTGGATTTTTATCACCTCTGGACCTAAAACCAAAAAAGGTCCAAGAAATCTAAGAGAGAAAATGACTTATGAGGAATTAAGTTCCAAAATTAATTTGTAAATCTTGTCTAGGTACCTTAGCAATCTCCCAAACTGTCCCAAATGTCCAGCAATAGCCCACAGGGATGTGACTTCTTACCTTGCACAAGCGGGCAGTTGTGATAAAAGACCATTTTTATTTCCATTGTAAAGAAAAGTCAATGTTCATTTGTTTGGGAAGCCTCCTTGACAGAAAGCTTTATCAGCCATGAAATTAGCCCTTCATGCTCTCTTAAGCCAATAGGCCAGGACAGAGTCACCGACTGCACCTGATGCTTGCAGTTAGTTCTGATTAGCAGCCCCTCACGGATTTCAAACAGCAGCCTCCTTAAATGCAGGCTGTAAAACTTCACTGGCTGCACTAAATCAATAGGGAGGCGAGAGGCAGATTTGGAGAAGAGATGGGAGAAATAAACAGACACTAAAACCACAACATTATTATCTTTTTTGGCAAATAGCCACCAAAATTGCTCAATATACTGTATAAACAAAAACATACACTCACACACATACAGTCTGTCTGGCAAAGAAAAAAAAAGAAAATATACCTTAAATAATATGTTCATTTTCTTGGACAAATAAGAAGCAAGCAGTTATATTTAGCAAGGTAATAAAACTGTATTGTAAAGCCCTGGAGACCTATTACAGCAATGCCCTCTGCACTCTCAGTGCTTAGAGAATTCTTATTTATTTGCCTATGAGAGCATTGCTGGAGACTCATAAAGTGCCACCAGGAAGGCCAGGTGAGCCTGCAATCTCTCTGTCGGATGTGACCATTAGCTGCTGAGAACTTCACAGCGGTGCTATCACAAGGATCACATCCCTGCACTGTAGGAACTGTGAACCCTGAGGATATCGCAGCAATTTACAAACTTAGCAATACAGAGAAGGAAATAGAAAACTGATCTTGGGAATGTTCTTGCACGGGAGCAGATCCTGAAAAAAAGGTAGGAGAAAGACTAGATCTATTGTGTGTTGGGGTTGTCAGGAGGATCCAAAACACACAGTGCAGAACCCATGGAAGGAAAAACACTGACTGGGTCAATCCCTGCTGACATCACACAGGAAAATGGCAACACAGCATAATACAGGGAGAAAAGGAGAACAGAGGGTATAGGTTTCACATCATCTAATTTTCTACATAAGCTCTAACTGAACCCATGACCCTTTTCTGAAAGAGGGAAAGAACTCTTTAATTGGAATTCACCCAATTTATATTTGCATGGGATTATTTTTGCTCTGAAAATATCTGGTTTTGTCTATTGATTGTAACAGAAGCATAAGCCAAAATCCATTTAGAGTAACAGTGACAATGGAAAGGACAGACTGACACAGAACAAGTTCTCCTAATGCACAGAGTTATTAGAATATGTGCTATTTTTTACAGTTTGCTTTAGATAATCCTACAAAATAGAACAGAATTCATTTCTTTCTAACAATATTTTATTAGATAGGCCTTAAAATTCTTCTCTCTCAATCATATAGGAAGTACCTTTAGAGGGAATTTGCTCTGACTGATTTAATTTCTCTTCCACACCACAGAAGTCTTCCTTGTAGATTCAGATCAGAACCAGGGATTTTCCAGAAGGAATCTGAATGAACTTTGGCCACACAATGATAGGATTGCATTTAAAAGAATAATGAAGTCACCTGAATGGAATGAAACAAGATGCACTAGCGATAAGCTGAAATTTGAAAAGACAAGAGTCATTCTCGGACTGGGTGAACACTTCCACATTTGTGACTGCAACCAAGGCTTACAGCAAAGTCAGCATCCTGAAAACCCCATGGATAGCTCATTATATGTGTATACATCCATATCGTGTAATAAAGAGTACAGCAGGGGCAGAGCCTGTGAGTGTGGGAGCTTGACACTTTTAGTACTAGCTCAGCATTCCCCTCTGCTTCTGTGCCCCCATGTGTAAAATTAGGATAATAATATTGCTTTCATCTTCCTCACCATGATATTGTGACTATTAATTAGTTTGCATGTGCAGAGACTTGAATAAATGTTAAGTTTTAATCAGGTCTTGATGAGCTTGGGGAATGCAGCAGGGTCTGAGCTGAGGGTGGAAGAGCAACTCATACTGATCCCATCTGCCAGGCACAGGAGGAAGCCAATGGCATTGCCTCACCACGGTCTCCCTCCTCAACCCCCTCCAGGTGACACCTCTGGCTGTCAGTGAGGGGATCCCAGTTGTTTGGACATCTGATTCACCACACCTCTGGCCTCCCTAGCAGATGTGACCTCTCTGGCAAAGGACTGGTCCAAACTTTTCCACTAAGAAGGGTACAGTTTGGAGCAACATCCATCAAAGGACTCCTATTATGCCACAAACTTGCTAAATTTCTTGCTGCCAGATGTTCACAGGGATTAAAATTGGGATTTGGTTCCACACAATATTCTGCAAGTGTATGATTAAATCAGATGGGTGGCGTATCTTCTGCGCCAGCTGAAGTTAGTGGAATGGCATTAGTGGAACTGTGCCAAGGTTTTGCAACTTTCCATCACAATCTTTTGCTCCTCTCTTGGGACCCCTGGCTTTCCCCTCTCCCCTACTCGTTTAGTTGAGTGGTTTTTTGCTAGTAAGAATTTTTAATAATTCTGTGGTGATTAGTCCCTTTTAAACTGAACCAAATGTTTGTTCTATTCTCTCCACGAGTGTTGCCTGTTGTATAAACTAGTGGCACGAGCCGTCGTTTTGCTGCTACCTCTTTGACCAGGTCTGATATTCTGCCACCAATGGTGCTGCAAAGGACAAAACTCTCTCAAACATAGTGTGATTCTTCACCAAGAACAGAACCAAGTTCCAGAGGAACCCAAGTACAAAATTCAGAGGTGGAAACATGGAAATAAATATAAAACAAATGCTTTTGTTGTGGGTGGAACAGAGAACTCGGGAAAGGCAGAAGCATAACCCCCTGAATTAATGATGAATCCCAGTATTCAGAGATGCGTCTTTTAAACAACCTTTGATAATTGGCCTCTTGGTAGCATGTAGTGAACATCCTGAAATAATGGAATGGAAATCAGCATCAATCAACACAGCATGAAGCTCCTTGTTCTCCAGCAAACACATATCCCTGCTAAACACTGGTGGCTGTTTGTCCTAAATTTAACACCAATTAGGGCCTGATCCTGAGCTCTGCCTGAAGGGATGAATGTCCTCCATACCCATCCAAGTCCATCAAGAAGCACAGAAATATCTCAACAGCTCTTAAAAGACATGCTGCAGAGTCTGACCCTTAACAGTTTGATAGCTTGAATGCTAGCATTGCCCAGAGCACTTAAACGGATAAACAGTCAGACATCCTTGCACATTTATATACAACAAAACAGAGGAAACAATAACAGAGAGAAATGAATATCCTATTGCTCTGCTTCTCCTGAGGATCTCAAGAGCTACGAAATCTGCAGCAGAGTTAAGAGAGGTTAGAAAGAGGAAAGAGAAGAGGTGGCACTGATGCAGGGAAGCATAAATAATTGGTGTGAAGATTCCCTTCATGTCAGAAAGACAAAATAGGCTAATTTTCCATGAGTATCCCAAGAGGAATAGAGTCTCATTTTATTTCAGCTATGAAAAAGAGGTTATTCTGCCATGTTCCTCCTTTTCTGGTGTAAAGGAAAAAGACAGTTTCTCATATCTCCATCAAGTTTTTTTAGGCTGAGAATGCAGAAGGGAGGTTGAGGTTTGCAACATACTCCACACTCTGTCCCTGCCTCTGTCCTAAGCAATCAGCAAATTGTTGCCAGATCTCTGCAACCACTGGTGAAGACACCCGTATTCTATTTACATCCCTTCACATTCAGCCCTTTCTCTCCAAAGCAATTGCAAATTACCTTGGTGAAAGTCAACACTGTGCTGTAGGGATGGGCTGCACCTTTACCTTTGACCCAGCTCACTTCTCTTTGGAACAACCTATTACAAGATAAAAGAGGGCGACTCTCAAGGAGATCTAACTCACAAAGCCAAGGAAGAAGTAGTCTGCAAGTGCCTTATGGTGAGCAAAACACAGACAGTGAGCCTGTCATTGAGATGTAAAGTAAAATCAGGTCCTCTGTCTAGAGCTTGAATTTTTGAAAATACAAAGGCCTCAAGGGATGAAAAGGCCAGACCTCAGTGGTGCCATCAGACAGGGAGATACCATGGAGATTATAGACATATCTGTAAGAGCTTTACTGTCACAGAGGAGAATATCCTGCACCAGCCCCTGCGCTTCCCAGTTTGGGAAAAAGCAAGAAATTGTCATTATCTCTTGTCCAGCTGATAAGGAGAGGGATACCATGCCAGCCTCTTAACTGCCCTCTTAGCAATGACAGACCTGGGTGCAGCAAGTCTTAGACAGCAGACACCAGCACAAGTCTCAGTGGCTTTTGGAGGTGAAGAAGGTGGAAAGTTCACCACCTTTGAGAGGCAGCCAAAAAAGCCCCACTGAGGTCACAAATGGGGTTTCTTCTGCTGTCAAATCAAGACAACTCAGATGAAATGCACTTAAATCAATGAATTATGACTCTTATTCCAGCGCATCAGAAAAAAACCCAGACTATTTCCCTAATTTCTTATTCTTTTCTGGGATTTAGAACATGCACAACTGAAGCGCTTTCATTTTTTTCTTGGGAATTAGAATACGCAATGCAAATTAAGAACCGGATGAAAATTTCCCAGTAAAACGATAGGCTGCAGGAAAGTGCTGATCTGATGAAATGTAAAGTTTTGTAGTAATAACTTGATTGGAAAGTTTCACTGGAAAAATTTTGCCTAAGTGAGGTCCAATGTCTCATTTCCCATCTGTCTAAAAGTTGGAGTGATATTTGAAATAATACTTCTGAAGATAGGGTTACAATATTATTTTTTGCCATGGTCAACCTTTATCAAAGTTAAACATTTGGACAAACTTGGAGGGAAACCTTTTGAGAATATGCTTGTCAGAGCATGAGAAAAAATATCTATTGTGTCAACAACAAAACTTAAACATATATGACAACAGTATCAAAAGAGTAGTGGTAACATTACTCCCATTTTTACTGTTTGATTTATAATTTCAGAGGAGTTTGTCTTACTCTCACAGATATTTTCTTTCTTCTCCCAGAGAATTTCCATGTAACTGCCTCAGCCTCTGCATTTGCAGAACTGCCTGTTGAGCAACTGCACTAGACAAATATAGAGCCCGTAATTAGAATCCCAGCCAGAGAAGCCCACTGAAGTAATAATAATGAATAATAAAAATTAAAAAAGTTTAAAAAGTAAAAATTCCTGTAACTATGCATTAAACTCACTCCATTCCGAGATCAAATATCTCAAAAAATACGTCTTCAAAGTGGCCAAAAGCAGGTTGCAACTCAGCTACTTTTGTGTGCACCCAGTCCATGCAAAGCTAGCCCAACCATGCTGGGTGTCACACGAGGGTGCAAAGTCCTCGTGTCTGGAGGATGCAATCCAGCCTGTCCTTCTAAAAGGCACAAATATCTTGTTCCAGAAGGCTGACAGAGCAATGTCCTTAGTCAGAAACATGAACACCCCACCTCACTGTGTTTCTAGTTAAACGTATAGCTCAGGCACTTATAGAATAATAAATCACCTAAAAAAGTCAATGAAGGAAGAAAAAACCCAAAAAAACTACAACATGAACAGCTTGAATAGCAATTTACAAAGTTGCTCAGCACAGCAATATTTGAAGCTGTTCCTCACGATATGTCATTTTCAGATAAGTTAATAAAGAAATATAGGAGAGAATCAATTTTTAGTAATCATTACCATGTACAGTAGTGAAACCTCCAGGCTATTCAATTAATTCTAGACCATAATTATGACCCAGGAACAAATTGTATAAATCAGCATTTTTTTATTTAACCATACAAATCAGACTCTGATCTTGAGTGCAGATCAAGAGCTGTATATTTCACAGCTCTTGCTGTCTCAGAAAATAGGCTCTCCAAGGATTCAAGCCCCTTGAGGCATAAATTGTGCACACTTCAAATTCCACAGGGATCATGGTAATTATAGTAATTTTTAACTCAACATGTCACAGTGCCCCAAAGACACTCAGGTTCTTCAACAGAATGCAGAAAAGGAAAGGTGGCTGGCTAATCTAACAAATTCTAGGTCCGAGATGGAAAAGCAGATTAAAAAAATAACCTCAGCCAAACAAAACCAAACCCCACACCCCCAAAAATAAAAAACAAAAGAAAAAAGAAGAGGGGGGAAGAAAAAAAAAGCCAAACCAAAAAATACCCACAAAATTTGAGACCCATTCCAGTTCAGGATCAAACTCACCTGGAGAAAGCTACAGCAAAGAGAGCAGCTGAGTTTCCTACCCCTTGTAACACTTTCCATTACTAGTGCAGTTATCCTCTGTGGATTTCAAAGCACATTCTGGTTGCAGAATTACATTTACAGTTTTAGTCTTACAACATATTTTAACAGATAGCCCAAGGCTCAGAGGTGAAGCCACTTACCTAAGAAAATACAGTCAGTGAATTTCAAAAACCATAAACTGAACTCCTCAGTTCAAGAGGTCTCCATACACTGTAGGAATGCACACACACCAAGGGATGCCAGCAACCCCTCCCCAGTGAATTCACAAGATCCTTTTCCAAAATCAGTGGTAACTTATTTGTTGTCCCTTCAGCTCTCAAGAAGCATTTAATACCAGCAATTTGGTCATCTCACTGCTCTTGTCCAGGGCCCAGGTGTCTGACAGTCATGCTGCATATCTGTTAGCTCACTCCCCTCTCTGAATGCAGTGTAAACATGGTCCTTGGGTACTCATTCCATGGATCAAGATGAGGATGTCGGACCCTGTCCCTGCATCCCACGGGGCTCAGAGCTGCCACTCCAAACACAAAACAGGTGAATTCACTGCTGTAATTAACCAACAAAGGGGCAGAAAAACACCGTCCAAGCCCGTTTTTTCTTCACTACATTGTTTAACTCCACCGCCAATTTCACCAGGTTTAAATATGCATGCAAGCTCAGTGATGAAAGGGATCATAAAAAGTGATGGTGTCCCGTCACCTTTATAATTATTGATTCAGTTTAACATCAGTATCATGCTTGGTTTCCAATTTTTTGGTAGAATATTTGCATTTTAAAAAGTATTATTTGTTTGAAGATAAAATGCATGTAGCTATTGCTATTGGCAGGAGGTCTATAACCTTCTTTTCCACTAACTAATGTTTGAACTATGTTGCCACTGCACACCAACCTTTCCAATGAGAGATAAAAGAAATGGGGCCCTCTCTTTGTGATAGACTTCTGTTTCAGGAAATTCTCGTGGTCTTTCAGCTACTAACGCTTATCTCTGGCATTAATTTTGTACATATTCCCTTAGAATTAATGAGGAGCAATTTCAGCTGCAGTGTCCTAATCCTGCACATATTGTCTGGGCAAAATATGCTTCCACTCACAACAAGATAGGTGATGGAAACACACAGATATAATAAAATTAATCATAATAGTTTTTTAAAAATTGAGAAAGGCAATACCATTTGTAGCACATGTACAAGCAGAATTGGCCTTTTAAAAACTTTCAAAGGTTAGGAAATTTTATTGTTTTTTAATAGAGGGAACACTGTGACTTCTGCAAATAAGAAATAATTTTGCCTAAAATGAGATTTGACCACAATGAATCTTTATAATAAATGTTGAATGAAGCTCTCTATCTTAACCTACCAAGATATTTTATTATCGTGTGTTTAAAACAGAAGAAAGTAGGCAATAAACATCCATCTTTGCATGTAACAATTTAATCTTTCTTCCCAGAATGCCTTCTTTGCAGACATCTCTTTTTAAAAAAAGCTAATCAAAACAGATATCCAGCACAGTTTCCAAACTAAAAGGGATCAGCTAAATGTTCAGACTTTGAAAAGCTTATCCAAATTCCCCCACAAATGACACTGCTAATTTACAGTAAGATAAGATTGTAAGTAATGTCATCCTTACACAAACCCAAAAAACATGAAAAAGACATGATAGTTAGAAAAACTGAAATATGAAAAAGAATGGGTATAGGCAGTTCAAGTACTTTGCATAAATATTCCATTGACTTTAAATTTCACACAATTTGTTACAGACAATATTGACATATGATACTTCACAATATACATTTCAATAACATATTCAACTACATTCTTTGAAATATATTCATGATGCTTTTAATCCAGATCCATATGCACTTATATTTGTGACAGCATAAGTATAAAATTTATTTAGATTGCTTCCTTCCAGGAAAAGGAATGAAATCTTGCAATTTCAATGAGGATCAGCTGGGCAAGCTTCGGCCCATTTCCCTGCACTTCATGTCATCTCATTCATTTTTATTGTTTTCACTTCGATTCAGAATTTTCTCTTTTTTTTTTAACACTTCATTTCTT
This sequence comes from Platysteira castanea, assembly GCA_013397175.1. Classification (NCBI taxonomy): domain Eukaryota; kingdom Metazoa; phylum Chordata; class Aves; order Passeriformes; genus Platysteira; species Platysteira castanea. Next base: position 1,024,890 of record VYXC01001380.1, read on the forward strand.
CATTTTTTTCCCCTGTCTCTTTGTATACCTTTCTTCCCTGATTTCAGGATTTCAGTGGGAATAATTTTGGCAAGTTCTGGCCCTTTCACTGCACCTCATTTCATCTCAGCACATTTTGTTGTAGTCACTCCATTTCCAAATTTTCTGAGTTTTTTCAATTGCATTTTATTTGATCCTATCTCCTTTCCAGAGTGTTTGTTACACTTTGTTCTCTGTTTTTAAGATTTCATTCCCTTTCCTGAAATGCAGTTGAGAAAAAAATGTAAATTTGGAAATGAATTTTCCAGAAAGGAAATATATATATATATATTTGGTTTGTCTCAGCTCTGACACAGCAGCTTGGCGGGAGAGACAGATGAAGGCAACCGTGGCTGGTGACACATGCTGAAGAGTTTGTTGTTCCATTCTAGAAAGGTCAATATTCACTTGTTGCTGTTCCGTGAGTGACAGGGAGAGCAAGGCCAGTGCCAGCTGAAAGCAGTCATTTGGAGCCCTCACCACGCGTTGTGCCAAGTTGTAGCAGAGCATTAGGCCAGTTGGTTTTTAAAACGCAGTCCAATTCACAACCTACACTACTTACACTCAAAAGAATCACCCTTCTGAAGCTGAGGTAGCTCTAGGTAGATGCAGCAAGTGATGTTCCCACACCTCCATCTCAGGATGACTCAGTTACCCTGGCCTGCTCCATACACAAAAAGGTTCCACTCCCTCAGCAAGTTGGTTAAGGGTGTCTTATACACTGTGGTTTGTATCTTGCCCAGCCATTTGAGGCCCATCAAAGTGCCTGACATTCCATAGGTTATGGCTTTAAGGTTATCACGCTGGAAAACTTCTGCTTCAAGCCAAGCCAAATTCCTGATAGGAGCAGTCCCAGAGGAAATCTATCAAATGAAAATTGATTTCTGTTGGGAACCTCAGACACCCAGATTCCTGCAGTTATTCTGTGGGGATATTTGTTTGTTTTCCTTCAAAAGGGCAGGCTTAAAATTAATCTCCTTTCGACAGAGATTGAATTTAATTATAATTAAACATGTTACTTTGAAGCACTCATTTTTCTTGTTTAAACTTTTATAGATACATATATAATCATGCTCAAGCAAGAGATTTTCATGCTAGTTTCCAAAATAGGTCAGTCTCAGCACTGCCTGGCTGTAGCAGAAGTGACATGAACCAGATGTAAATGCAGAATCTACTGCTCATTACCTGTGGTATAGAATAGGCTGTTTCAGTAGAAAGGGACCGACATGATGATGTAGCCCAACTTTGCCTGCATTTCCCTTCCCTAACCCCTCAGCCTCATCAGTCAAGCTTCAGATCCCAGCATTCTCAAAACAAAACTGCAGCTGTGTATTTTCTCAGGCACAAAAGCTTGCAGAGATTGTGAGGGAGATCCGGTCTAGCCACCACTCTTTTTCCAGCTGAGCCACTGTAACTATCCCTGTGCTGCCATCTCCAGTTCTAACTTCAGGATATGACATTAGGGTCTGGGCACAAGCATGATGCCAAACGCATCATGATATGGCCTTTTTTGCCCTGGTTTTGCTCTTTTGGGGCGACACAAGCTGAAAACCTCATAAGCAGCAGTCAGACTCACCTTGGTGACTTTTTCACCCTCCCCAAGCTGTTTAACTTTTGTAGCACAGAGCACTTTGGGCACAGGATAGACAGGCTGTGTAGTTCAGGTACATTTTCTCTTCTATTATGGTTTATAAGCTTTTCCTTCAAAACTGATTCATTGTACAATGACCAGAGAAAATAAAAGTTTTGAACTACCCTTCTGGTCATTGTATCCTGTCCACAGCTTCCAGATTTAGGCTGGCAAGCTGAACTGCAGAAGATATATTCAAAGGAAGGTAGACTTGTCTCTAAACAATTACCCTTATTAACTACGAGAGTTTAAAGTGTGAGTGCACTGAGTCATTCCAGTGTTTGGCCCAAACTCAGATTTGGCCTACCCAGTAGGAAGAAAATATTTAAATGAACTTGCAGAGGCAGACCTTACCATGTTTACACTCTGTGGTGAGATAAATATCCTCTAAGAGTTTCCTTTCTTGATTTCTAAATCAAGTTTGTCACAATGAAAGTGTGGAGAGGTACAATATTCTCTCTATAAAGGAACAGCAACCAGAGGTATTGGAGTTAAATTATTAATAAAAAATATAACAGCATTTACCTATAAATTCAATCAGGCAGAGTGTTGAATAAATAGCAATCAGAGCACAGTTTAAAGCAAAATGGAAATCTGTAGCCATTCTGAATGTGAATTGGACTTGAATTGTACATTATGAAATTTGATATATGGAATGGGTTAAAATACTTTCAAAATGTAATACAAAGCTTATTCCCCAGTTTGACTGTGATCAACATCAAAAAACCACAAATCCTTACTGTGATCCCTTAGCCTTTTTGTTGTCACATTCCCAGCTAATCTCTTCACAGAGGGTACTGAGGTGAAGGGATGGGTAATGAGAAAATTTTTTGTATCTAAATTGGAGTACAATGTTATTCAACAGGATGGATATTTTGATGTTGGGGGCGGGGGGTTGGTTTTTTTATGTTGTTGTTGTTTTGGTGTTCTTGCAATGGTGTTGTGTGACTTAGCATAGAGGCAGCTCTCAATTTGCAGATTACTGTAATTTTCCATTACTCTAGTCTGCACATTTTTTGGAAAGCTCAGCCCTCTAACCTCTTATCATATATGTCTGTACTGGATGTTATAGTTCAAGTACAGTGTTGACATCCTGTTCACAAGCCACATCTCGCACAAAACCAAGTTAAAATAACATTGAGTGTGCATGAATAAATCTGCCCTGGTCTAATACAGACAGGCACCTGGCTACAGCTGACTGGGAGGCTCTGCAGAGCTTTCTTGTGCCTGTTGACAATTTCATAATCTATTCAGTGGAAGCTGTTCCAGGTTTATAGGCTTTGTTACGAGGTTCAGGAGAGGCAGGTTTTAACAGAAGGGATTTGTGCTGCCCTTCTGCCGTGATGAGTGAATGAGAATAGATAATCTCCTCATCTTCAGTGCGTTTTCCTCAGAGTAGGTATTGCTGTGAAAATGTCCAGACTGTCAGATAAAGGAAAAATACACTGTTGTCAGCTACTGGGCTTCCTGATGTCATTCAAAATATAGATCAGGGGACACCATGGCTAGACTTAAGGCGAGGACTTCTACTGCTGCGTGATGCAGTGTCAGCTAAAGGCAGCCTTAGATGAGTTGGCTGAGAGCCATCTAGCCCATGGATCCTCTGACCTCTGAGGTGCCCCTCTGAAGGAAATGTCTTTGTTTACTGTAGCCTGCAGAGCAATATCATTTCTAAATTGTCCTATGGAAAGAAACAATAGCACAGCCATCAAGTGGCCAAACCCACTGCCCCCACGCACAGAAAGGAAACGGAAAACTGAGGTCCACAGAAATAAATTAGTTCTTACACAATGAATATTTTAATGCTCAGCTTTTAGGGGATGGCCCCACATGAAAAATCCATTACTCTGATATGGAGGTGCCCCCCTGGGGGATGGGCCCTGGGAGTTGAAGCATGGTCTACAGGGTTTCCAGGCTCCCTGATGTTATCCTGTTCCTTATTGGTTATAGGTGTTTTCCCCGCCCCAAAAACTGTGTTTGTCCCATGATTCCTGGGTCTTTGGTGGTCAGTTGGTGCCTGGCCTGGCTGCCATGTGGCTGGTCTGTGTCTCTCCTGGCTGCCATGCAGTCAGAGAATTAAAACATCCATGAATATCTATCAAAAATATTGTTCCTGATTCTTTCCACAGGACAAAGCTGCCTCCAGGGAGGGTTGCAGGTTTTCCCCATTGCAACACTCTGAGTTTTGGCTTCAAGTTCTTTGCTCTCTGTAGGAAAAGGGTACTGTAAGCACCAAGAAAAAGCATACCTTGTGGGAGGAGCTTTTCAGTTTCTCAAAGCTTTTCCAGTTTTCTTCACTGTCCTATAGCTCCACTGCCCAGGGAAACTGTCTTCCAGAGCCCTGGAATTCTCTTTCTGTGCACAGTATTGGCAGATGATCAGTTTGGACACCCATCTATTTATCTCTCAAGCCTTACTTATAGTGGGGTCAGATCATCTTCAACATGACTGTGTACCACAAGCAGGTGTACCATGAAAGGATCTGGAAAAATATCAGCAGTTCTTGCTATATGCCAACACAGAGAAGAGTACTGATCCAGCTTGTCAGTCATCATACCTTTCACAAAGTTAGGAGAATTGTCAGATATATTCTTTGAAAAGGATAGATCCATACTCTCAAAGCTAAACATCACACAGGGTAAAGTAGTTGATCTCACATGAAAACTTTCTCTCAGGGATATGAGAGCTTGCCTTTAACCTCAATCTTTGTTAAAAGGTGGAATTTCCAGGAGGAAAACCAGCCATCTTTCCCATCATTTCCTTGCCTCATAAAATATGCAAGAGAATGCTGGCAATGAACCCTGCATCAATTCATCAACACATCATTCCTGAAGCTTAAACTTTCACTGTGCAGCAAAAAGTCTCCATCTGATGGTAGGTTAGATCCATACTGATGGTCTCAGTGCATCAATAATTAAGCAGGACTTCCAACCACATCATTTAGTACGACAAAATGTTTCCTAAGAATTGTGAAATTATCACCCAAAAAGGAAAAAGAATTAGCAAGATTATAAAGAACCCATCATGCTCAGTGGCCTATGTTCAGAAACATAGAGCATTCCTTCCACTTACTTTAACACAGCAGTAGCACTCAATAGCTCCAGGCTGTAATTAACAGCACAAAACTCTCTTACTGGGAGACAGGATAACAATTTAACAAAGTATATCTATATTCTGCAGCAGGTTCCTGAGATGCTCAGGGTTTAAATAGCTTTTAAAGCAAAGCTAAAGGAAGTTGCACAAATTACAGTTAGTACAGGTGAAGAGAAGCCACAGAAGCCAAGGACTAATACAGGAAATTAACACCCTTAATTAATTCTGCTGGCATAGCCTGCAAGTTCCAATCAAAGTGCTGCAGTGTAAGTTGTTCTCCACAGTTCTGGGGCTTTAGAAACATTATGTACCAAGCTGCTTCTAAAGCAAATGCCATCCATTCTCTTGGAATAATACTACAGCATTAAAAAATAGAAGCTGTAAGGATGGTCTTGGTTTTAGAGCTCATGAAAAAGAGTTTGTATTTTTTTTCTGCACATGGAACAAAAAAACCAGGAGCATTCAGGACTCTTCTGCAAAGATCAGACTCTCATCCTTCAACCTGCAAACTTTGTGCAAGTAAAGGACAATTCCTCCAGCTTTTAGTCCATTCCTAGAGAATTTTTAGGACAACACACAGGTCAAATAAATTGTTCTGATGGTGATAGCCTGCTATCAGACCTCATCTTTCCTAGGGGCCTAATCTTCTATGCTTTTGTAAATAGAAAGAGATAGGTTACAGAACAACTGTGCACTCACAGGTCTCAGTGTTTAAGGATATTTTTACTTGATCACAAATACCTGAGTCATCCCAGGTCACCTCGGTTGTAGCAGACCTGCAGATCACTGCTATGAAAATTATCTCACGTAGTGTCAGTTCACTGCATTCAAAAGGCACTGCAGAAAAGAGCCTGGTTGAAACAAACAGGCTGGATTGCATTTCTACCCTGTGCAAGTTGTCCGATGTCCGGAGGCTCAGGACTAATTGGCGGATTTTTTTAAACAAAATTACCACGAGGGAAAAAGAGAAGCCTCGTAAATTGTTCGGGTCAGAAAGTTTATAGCATCTTGGATTCTCTCCCTGGTGGCAGAAGTGCCCTTTCTCATTAAGCTGCACTTGTAGCACTACGTGGTTAGACTGAGATAGCAGGTGCTGGACTGTGCAGAATTACACCCAGCTCTACCATTTCCAGGTGAGAAAGGGAATCTCTTCTGGTTGAAACAACTGAAAAGGATGCACAACAAAAACCCAAAACTGTAGATTACTCATGAAGCAGGAAAATCCTGCCTCCATCAATTCAGTCTTTCTCTGCCTTAGTTCATCATGCCTAAAAATGAGGCTGGAAAAGTTTATTCTGTTCATCTTGGCTATTGTTACAGAAAATTCACTTGGGAAGGAATTTTCTCCCATCATGTGTGTGTATATCTAGCGACTGTCACAGAGGAATCCTGTTAGCTCAGATTTGGGGCATATTCTTTTAATGCTACTACAACTACTATCAGTTAAAAAGTCACTTCTCTTGTCAGCAGCTTGATCCTCAGTGTACTTTCATACCCATGGTCTCACTACCTTCCCTTTTGTCCCTGGGACTTAAAATGAAAATCTCAAAGCAAGTGCTACAGCAATACTGCAGTCAGTGTAATACAGAAGCTAGAGCATTTCTTCCTTGCTATATAAATATAGATTCTTGGTATATAAATATGGATTTTGTTACTAGCTAAGTTGGAAGGAAAACCAATAAGAATGTTTTAAACCTGTACAGCAAATCTCTTTTTACCTCCCACCTGGAAAAGGTGAAGGACCAATATTTAAAACAGGATGTGAAGTTTTTTAAATTTAAAATCAATATTTACTCAAACTGCTTGAGACTAACTAAATTACTAATAGTAAAGAAAAAAGATATCTTGAGATGTCAGTTTTTCTGCAACCACTCACAATGACAAGAGTATTTTTTACAGTAGCTGAAAAGCAACCTATAACATCCCTTTCTGATTGATTTCTGTTTATCATAGGTGTGTTGTCTCCACTCTCCCTCCTAATGAGGGGGGAAAAAACAAGCTCAGAAGCAGCAGCAGAGCTAATACTGTTGTAAAATCCCTTCAGATCTTCATGTCTGTGCTTGGGGCTGGCTGCAAGTTCTTTGCCTTCCTTCATCTTCAGATATGCAAAATTTCTAGTAGGAAGAAGTGTCACCTCAAAAGCACAGCAAGCTTCAAAGCAGCCAGGTCAGCGTACACCCTGGGGACTGTGGTGAGTATGATTTCCCTTGCACGGTTTCTCCAGGTTGCAGCTTCACAAGATACCAACTCCACAGTAGAATATAGGGTAATCCTACCCCATTCCTCTCCAGGTTTCTGCTCCTACTCCTCCAGCTCAGCAATCTCTCTGTTGGCTGACCTATTTGCTGTGGTCCCAACAAATATCAACTGTATTATTAAAATTAAAAACAGCCCCTTGTTTATTCTTAGGCCAGTTTCACATTTGCATTGTGGATATTGTTAACATGAGACTCAAAATATATGAAAACAGATAAAAACAGACTGCTGAAAGATGTGCTTATTTAATAAATCCGTACCTACCTCTCCATATTAGCCATTTAAACTAGTTTAAATGCTCATGCCCCGCCAAGATGGAAGGTAGCAAGAAAAAAACCCCTCACCTCAGAATTATTTCATATTCTCACCTCAGAAAGATTAGACATTCAATATAAGATTATTTATTAGCTTTAACTAACAATTCTTAAAAAAATAATCAACAGGGGTTTTCGTTAGTGTGATTAACTACTGTTTAAATCAAACTGAGGGCAATTCAGAAAGTGTCCTGCATTGTCAAAAAGAGGTTCACAAGAGCAAGAGTCAGGCTAAATAATAGAATACCCATTAGAGAAGGAATCCAAGACTGGGGTTTTTCTCATCTCCTTGTGTCAGATAAGTGACACATCAGATTACACATCTATTCCCAAAATGAAAAGTAAAAGTTTTGGAAGACTCAGCCTCAAGTTTACTGAGGCAAATGAATTATGGATCTGTAATGGCAGGGTTGTCAGAGATACACATCAAGGGTGACATTAAAAACTTCTTTAGATAAAGCCTGGATGGGTTTGTTTGTTGACCAGCAATCTTGGGGAAAATGCAAGAGGCTGTAACAGCAGCACAAAATGTAGTTGAAGAATGGTTCTGGAGAACAGTTAACACTTGAACTAACCATCTTCTCCCCTGAGTTAGGTTTAGAAAATGCCAGTATTGAAAAGCTGGGCTTCTAACATTAATCTTTAAATACTGTGCTCATGTTGAAAACATGTATACCTCGGCAATCTGTGGCTTCTAAAACCTAAAAAGATTGATGGCAAGCAAACAAATGTTGCTGTAAAAAAGAAGGCATTAATCACTTCAGCAGAATAATGATGGAGTCCATCCAGTTTAAAAAACCTGTCTGACCAAAGTGCTCTACCAAATGCGTTTTGAGGGCATAAACTAAAAAGAAGACTTTACAACAACAGGGGAAAAAAACCCAAACCACAACAATATGTCACCCGCTTCCCAGCAGGAACATGAGGTTAAAGTGTTCACTTGGAACCTGTTTCTGTATTGTGCTGCATTGCCAGGAACTCAGCTCCACACAGACACCCTTTTTCTCCCCCAATGGAATGGGGGAGAGGAACAAACCAGTAAAAGTGAGAACACTCCTGGGTTGAGATAAAGACAGGGTAATAGGTAATGCAGTAGCAGGAAATACCATATTTTACGTTTCATATATTATTTTCTTACTAACATGTCTCTTATTTGTGCAATAGCCCAGCCCAGATTTTAAGGATTTCTAGGAACTGCAACAACCCCTGGAGAAAAAAGTAATAGGGCAGTGAAGCATCCCTACAAAAACTTCATTCTAAAAGTGTTGAAAACATTTTTAATAGAAGGAAATTACTCCCAGGGTGGTTTGTTTAGAACACACTATACTACCACTTTAAGTCTTTATTATTTCATATTCTCTAAGCAACCATATAGGCTTACAAGAAGGAAGAACACAGTATCAGGCAGCTACTAGAAAAATCAAAGAATACAAGAATTTAATTCATGCCATTGACACCATGAGAAGGCAGATAAAAAAAATGCTACACCCCCATCTACCTCAAATTTCTCAGCCTGAGAGAATGACTGAATGCTAAAATGCACAGGCCACTTGGTGCTCCCTCAGTTTTAGCTGCCAATGTTGATACTATTTCTGTCCTCTGAGCAGAATAGCAGCCACAAGGTTATGGTCACTCATTTTTGGAGATAATAAAGCCAGACAATCCCTCCTCTGGCCTAATTAGGCTAAAGCGGAGCCCAGCCATAAGGGGTCACCAGGGAAAGCAGAGCTGCTGCCATGCAGTAAGCTGGGCTCCTGTAGTAGAATATCCCACTTTTGAGTTGGCTGCGCTCCACGGCTCTCCTGCATTCTGGCACTGCTGCCAGTACCTGCCTGGGGTGACACAAATAGAGACAACTCTCTGGGCCAGCCACCATCAGATGCAATTTAATTGATTTTTTTATGATGGAGCAACACACCATAAAATTGAGAGCAGGGGGAAAGGACCGTTTTAATTTCTCAGCTAGGCAGGAGAAATGACACATTTGTCCGTGTGAAGCCCATCAACGCTGCAGCTGTGGCCAGCTCTGCCTTCCCATGTGTTTGCTAACCAGGTCTTAAAAAAGACATTGCTGAGGGTTTGTGTGATTGAAAGCAGACTGGTGAGGATAGGATATAAAAGGAGCAGACTGAAGATTCAGCTTCTACATTATCCTCCTGACTAGATCTCAGCTTTCTGGAGACTAAGAAATAAGGATATTCTTCAAGGTAGAACACTTTTACTCCTTTCATCACTTCTCTGCATTTCATGACTAATTTCCTACAATAAGGACCAGGGCAAGAAATATTCAGTTTGGTTTCATAGTTTCTTAAAATTCTGTTTCCTGTTAGCAAAAGATCAACTTGGAGCTTAACACCTGGGCATTTGGTCAGCGCCTGCATTTATAGAGGATATATATTGCTTGGAAGTGGAAGGAACCATCAGAAATAATGGTCTATAAACCAAACCATAATTCTCCTGGCTCATAAAAGTACAACAGAAGACCCAGAGTGGACAACCATTAAGATTACAACAGGGCAAAGAGACTGCGTATGTCTATATCAGGAGAAAGAGAGCAAAGCAACTCAATAATACCCTCTTTGCCCTACTCAAAATATTTCAGAACTCCCCTCTGTACACTTGGTCTCCAAAAGATGAAGGAGAGATGAAAAGACAGCTTAGAGTCCATGTCACTAAACAGTAAGCAAAAAGCACCACAGCAATACAGTTAATTTGACTTTAATTACAATGGTTAAGCCTTGGTGCCATGCTTATCTCACATTCCTCTCTGCTGCAGCGCAGAGAGTAGGGGTGAGTGGGGTGTCATTGGATTGACTGTCACAAGTTACTGCCAAGTATCAATTGGGGCAGGATGGATAATGCAACAGCCATGATGGGCTTAAAACCTGCCTGTTGGATTTGCCCTGAGTAGAGCCCCTATTTACAGATGTTAGGCTGTTGGTCAGGTGATCCAGGACAAGTTTTACTACTGGATGCAGAACTCAAGTATAACATCAGAAAGAGGTGAAACCCATGTATGAAGAGTATCAAAGTATTTTGCAGTCAGTGAACTTTCACAGCCTCTGGAAGCCTTGCACTTCTGCAGCCAAAAAGCACCAATTCTGAGCATAACCAATGCCAACATTAGCTTCTGGTCCCAACTGTTTATGTCTGGAATAATCCTAATGACATCAAATACTTTAGGAGAGTATTTCTCTAAGAAATACTTTAAGATTTCTTTAAGAGCAAAAGAAAAACTTGTGGAGAAGACTTGTCTGCTACCTCTAGCTCTGTGTCAGCTCAAGTGGTAGACAGTCTCCAAGGGGTAACTTGGACTCAGGTCTGAAGATGGGATACAATGAGCTCTGAGTATAGGTAAGTTCACTGCACAAAATTATAGGAAGGAAAAGGTGTTACTGCAGAGGAGGAGCAAACAGGAATGATTAAATTCTCAGTCCTCTTCTTTTTTTACAGTAAGTTTTGACCTAGGAGGTTTGGGGGGGAAGGAAAACATCTAGCAATCACAAATCATGGTAGTACCTGCTTTGCTCAAGTGGTCACTCTGAACACTATATTCAACTAAATGCAGTACCTTCAGCTACAGAAATTTGGGATACTTGAAACTATAGATAAAGATAGCTGAAGTCTGTTCCTTTTAAATGTAAGAGCACCAAATGTACTGAACTATCCAGAAGACCTTGGTGCAAAATTATTAGTAAAAGAGAACTCAAAATCCTCACTACTCTTCCCTTGTTTTTCTCTGATCTTTCAGAGGAAGTCAGGACTGTACCTTCCTGTTGCACTTGAATAATGAAGATCTTACAGGTCCTCTGAGATTTGCTTAGACAGTTGCCAGATGAAATAAGTCTCCAGCCATCACCCCACCAAATGCTTGTACCAGAGGAAAAAATCGCATTCCTCAAACAAGGAGACAAATCTTGGTGAATAGCATTCTGTGTTTCCTTTGATTCTGGGAGGGTGAAACCAAACATATTATCTCACATTCCTCCAATGCAAAAAAGTTTCATTTCTTTAGAATTTTACCTTTTTCTTTTTTTACTATATTTCTGGGGAAAGTCAGCAGTGAATACTCACAAGGTTGAGAGCTCCAGGAGCTAGAGGAAAAATTCTGTGCTGCACATATAATAAACTGAGTAACTAACCCCCATGTCCACCCATCCAGCAAAGCTGTCAAGCTCCAACAATCCCAGCTTCAGAATAAAGTCATTTCCATATCACCTAATGAAGAATGCATAGACATTTGTTATTAACATTAATTTATTAAATGGGCAAAGGCACCAGAAATCATCAACCTCATTATCACCCTGAGAGAACTTGTTGAAAATCATGGGAGGGCAGGGCAAGGGGAATTGACTGCCCACACAAACCTCAGCTGCATACTGGGATTCTGAAGTGTCATCCTTCTAATGCTATTTATGAGGACAGTCAGATTTAATTAACTGCTTAATGCTCAAGTATTCCTGCAAGAGCTTGCTTGCTTTGATGGCAAAAATAATGGGTTCCCAAAACCTGACTAAACTGCACTGATTTTCAGAATTGGCTAGCAGAAAATAATACCTCTAAATGGCTCTGGACTTGCAGAGTTTGACACAAGTCTCCTCCATACTCCTTTTGCCATTAGGGGTGTTTCCTTATTTTTTCTCCTGTCTATGAAATATTTTCCCAGCCTGTAACATTTGTGGGAAGCCTCCAGACACCTAGAAAGCTCTTTAGTTTGCTGTCACAAAGCTGTACATACATATACACTGCAGAGAACTGCCTATCACAACTACTCTCTTGGGGACAGTTTGGAAATTATTCTGAGCAAGGACCATGGTGGGGGTGAAAGGGGCCCAGCTGCCCCAGTCAGTGACTGGAGCCTGCACTTGGAGACCACAGAGGAAATTCCCCACTCTTAAATCCTTATAATCTGCTGAGGGGGTTTAGCCCCTTGCTATAGGTATCCCTGAACAAAGGGCTGGGAAGATAAATTCTAGGGCAATATTGCTCTAGCCATAAGGTAACCCATTAATGGTACAGATAAATTGCTATTCCAGCACTGTTAAATCAGACCTTTCACGCTGATCCACAGCCTGCTAGTTATCTGACAGAAATGTTTTGCTTTCTTTCAAAGTGGCTTCCATTTTTTTCTCCAACATCCACCTAGCACCAAGACAGATTTGTCTGTAAAGATATTTCATTAAAATAATTTTTCATTAAAGCCTGAGGACCATGACAAACCTTACCCAAATGAAAGGGTATTTCACTTCTTACATCAATAGACAAATTGACAAGTTGGTTCTGTCTCCAAACTTAGCTGAGAATGAAGTGACTTTTTCCAGGCCACAGGATTTTAAAAAGTCAACAGCACCTTAGGGCTTCATCAACCCAAAAAAGCCTAATATCTTCATGTCATTGGCCCTGAGGGGAATTTCACTAGGGGACATGCAAGATCTTCAGGGATTTCCCAGCACAGCTGGGAACTGCTGTGTGAGGTGACTGCCTTTAGAGCAAAGGTGCTTTAGAGCTCAGCACACTCAAAACCAGAATTTTCAGGATGAGGCAAGCACAACAAGGGGCTGTGGAGCTGGAAGCACATTTCACTCCAGGGTCAGTGCTACTTGATATTCCTGCTGTTTCTCAGAAAAGCAAAAACTTTTACAGTCATACTCCATATGCATAGAAACATATCTATGAGGGAGGGAGCAATAAAATAAGCCCTTCTCTCTGTCACCTCTAATAATTCCTGCTGAGTATTAAAAGCTGCGTCTTTTCTTACACTTTCTCTCTTTGCTTACCATCACAGTAAGTCAGAGGGCACCTGGGAATCTTGACTTAGAATTACTCCTGCCCCCCCTTATTCACTTCTCTTGAATATTCTTACTTCTGCCATTCCAAGCTCCTTATCTCACAGTCCTTCCCTGCTCAGCCTGCTTTCCACCAGCACACCATGCCCTGACACAAGGAAACATGTTTTATGGATGACTCACTGAGCACTAAGATGCTGCTGATTCCATTAATTTGCTGTCTTGGTAAATAATTTACAGCTTCTTAGCTGAAGGTACACAGCTGGAACAAGGCAGCCATCAGTGGAGTGCCACAGGTGGATTGCCCACCCAAAGAAATGTTTGAACCAGGCTTTTTTTTTGCTCAGTGTTAGGCACTAGCAATTTTAAGCTCATCAGGTCTGAAGTCTCACCCTTTCTGTTATTACCATTTCTTCTGTGGCAGTGCCTAGAAATCACATTTACTGATTACTGAAATACACTGTTTCAGGCAGCAGAAGTGAAACAAGACACCAAGAGCACAGTGGCCAAACTCACCTCTCCACAGCTAGTTTAGAAACTAAGAATGGCAAACAAGCATGGGCTCTTTGCCTTTTTCCCTTATCTTCTGCCACTCAGTTGCTTTCTTGCCATCCTGTACCCGGGCACTTGTTCACAGGCGTTCCTAGGAAAATTCCTGGGAATATTTGTTAAAGTCATCCCTTATCCTTATCCTCCTCCTATTTCTATCTGAATCATACTGTCCTCACCACCACAGAAGCAGGATATTTATGAAGGTACACAAGTAGGAGAAGGAGAGGGTTGCAGTAACACACAAGGAGGCTGTGAATTTGCAGTGTGTGGGTAAAAAACTTACTACCAGAGAAGTAGGAAAGGGAATGAAATTGTATGCCACAGAGTAACACCTGGAGCTTTCTGAAATCAACAGAGAATGTCCCAGGAGCATCACTCCAGTGACCTACATGGTACATCCCATTCCTGTGTTCTCCTCCTTGCTGGTGGATATTCATTCAGATGAAACTCCTAGCCTCATTTTTTCCTGACTTGGTTTTCTCTCCTCATTCCTGCCCCTAGTGCTGAAGGTGATCTTGGGGCTTAGTGTTCCCTGCTTAGCATCAACCAGTGCTGTGGACTAACAGAGTGAAGAGATGATTGCTGGAGTATCTACAAATGAGTGGAAAATCGTGCCCTGTCTGCTTTATCTACAGCACTTTAGCATCTTGCTGTAGAAAAACATACACCTTGGGAAAACCCAAACACAGTTTTCCTTGGGAAAACCAGAAACATCAGCCTGGCCCCATCATGGTGCACACCCTGGAGCAATGTAAGGGAAACGAGTGTGCCCGCAGGCAGCAGCCCACAGCAGCCCTGCCGAAAGACCTCTCCTGCCCCAGCAATCCTGCCAGTGACCCGAGGTGCATGGTTCAGCACAACCCCAGCTCCACAGACACCCTGCCGGTCCCACCTTTCACAAGGAGCCCAACACCAGCAGTGTTTCAGCCAACACCAGCCACCATCAACCTCCTGCTGTATTAACCTGGATGTCTACAATGTATATGCCAGTATCATCACCTGAGCCAAAGCTCTCTCCAGTGTGTTACAGCACACTCTGATGGCAGCACGTAGCTGGGATGTTTGCCCAGCTCAGGGATATCTTGCTGACTATTAATTGCTGTGAGTACTGAGCTCTTCCATCTCAAATATCTGATTTAGTTAAAATGATGCTTTACATTACAGGGAAAGTTACCATAACTTAAAACTACCATTAATAATGGTATTACTCTCAATTTAACCAGTGCTTTCCCCAGGATCACAGCAGGACTAACAGAAAGCAGCTGGTCAGTCCAGCTCATGTGCTGGTAAAATATCTCAAGTCTTTTTCTCGGCACTGTGGCAGGATGGCAGAGCCAAAGGACTGTCATTATGAGACAGTGAAGCAGCAACACTCACTGAAGTTGCTAGAGCTCTAAATGTCACTGTCCTGATGTGGAAAAAGAGCAGACTCCCTGTGCACTTTGTCTCATAAGGATTATGTCTCATTATGAGAAACGCAGGTAGTAGTGAAGTACTAATTTCTTGCACCAATTTACACACAAAGAGTTTGACCCACGACCTCTTAGCACTGGTTCCTTAGCATTTCAGCAGGGAAATGCTGCGGCATTTCCCATTTGAGTGGCATCCTCCCCTCCAGCTAAACAGGGTGTTTGACTCAGAGCAGCACTGCACTGTCTCTCAGCGCTCCCATGTTCCAGTAGCTGTGGGAACCCGATTTACACTCTCAAAAGAGGTGTTGTTACTCTGGAAAAGGTGCCTGGATGAGCTGAAGGAGTCAGACTGAACCTGTGCTTCAGCAGTGCATTAAATGAACTCAGATGTCACCTGAGATAAGGCTGAGCTGTATGAGAGTTATTTTGAAATAAAAACGGTGTGGGAGCAAGGGCACCAGGGTAAACAAAACACCTCGCTATAGGGCTGGCTGGTTTGATGAGCAATGTGCAGTACTTTACTGAGATTCCTTACTGGGGGCAGAGGTGAGATTACTTTTTGGAAAGGTAATCTCTACACTAATGTTTAGCAATAATAGCACTTTGCCCTTAAATTACATGTCCCAACTCAGGATCAGACTTGGTGGAAATAGCTATTTTATAGCTCTGTGGGAGGAAGTGCATTTATTAATTACACAGCATGATTGGCAGACAGTGTCAAGGGTGCTACCCTTCTCTTGCAAGGCTGCTTATGATCAGGGCTGTATTGGACCAGGTGCTGTGTAATTATGCAGTTTAAGAACATGTTTTAATCTGAACAAGCCTATATCTTAGATGCCCTTAAATTATTTAAGCACCTAATTCAACACAGGCACCCAACAATTGCCTTTGGCTTCCATGTACGCAAGCTAAGGCTTCAAATACCTTAATACATGTACTCTGATAAATTCAAGAAGCAGAAAGTTATCCCATGTAAGGACATTACACAGAGAATAGATTCCAAATGAGTTACAGGGTGAACTAGGTCAATAATGTAAATTCAGGGTTACAGGCTGGTGTTAACTGGTGCGAGACTGTGTTGTAGCCAAAAAGCTAGTTTTCCTGCAAGTCCCTCACAGCTCAGAGGAGCAGGAATAGGGCTCAGGAGTCCTGTCTGGACAGTATTCCTCCCTCAGGCATGCAAACATCCTCTTCATCCTGAAACTCAAAGTCAGAGGGTACTTTAAGCCAAGTACAGCGTGTGGAAAGACAGCCCAAAGCCTCAGGACACCAGAGGGAGGTTTTACTCTCTTTGCTCGGTTTTGACAAGTGTGAGTAATGTGAGCACTGGGGCATCTTCCAACCGCAGGGAAATTATTTAAAAGAAGTTCTCAATAACCATTGTATGACACATTGGGGACAGGCCGTGAGAAGGAGAGAGAGGGCAAAGCCTATCTTCAGCAGTGTAAAGGCAAGGCTGTCTATCCCTGGCTTTGCTGAACGACAATTACACCTGGCAAATCTGACTATTTATTGCCTCTTAGGCAGTTACAGAGAGATGCTGATGCACCTGCTCCTCGGGCTGAGTGACAGCCAGGCTGGGGAGACGAGCAGGCGGTTAACGGGTGCAGGAAAGCATATGACACTTGTCAGGGCCAATCTGGCTGACAACTGTGTTGTGCCAGATCTTCCCAGGCTGGCTGGAGAGCCATGTAACCGGACCCAATCTCTAGCTGCAGACAGCCTTTGCTGGGCCAGGGGAAGGGCAGTTCAGAGGCAGCTGTTTGCAGCAGGGCTCAGGAGGATTGCCACTGGGAGACCCAGTGCTTGTCTCTGCCAGCAACAGGGATCCACCCCGCGCTGTGGTTTCTCACCCAAACTGAGGAATTGTAGAATAATCCTGTGCTCTTTGAAATGCCAACAGATAGCCTGGAGGGGTTTTCCCTTTACAAAGGCCAAGATATGCCACTGGCACAAATCATCAGTGCACCCAAGACATCTGAGAAGTTGAATGTTCAGCTGCATGCAGCCCAGTCAGGAGCACATGCTGCAAAAGTCCCATTTCTGCACACTGGCAGCTCTGGTAAGGTGGGCAGTGTCAGCCTCTTTGTTGGTTGATGGAGAAGCACCCTTCCCAAGTGGGTTTTCATCTGCTTGCCCAGTAGATGGGAAGTTTATCCAAGACAGAGCAGGCAGCACAAAGCCAACCTTTTGGCTGTCCAAGCTTTGCAGAAGAGTATGGAGTTGTGTGGACTTATCTTTCACATATAGACCAGTCTTTCTTTAAGATAAACCATAAATGGTTTTCACTTCAACTTCTTGGACTGCAGTTTCAGTAAAACTGAGAATCAGGGCTCCCTGAAGCAGAGGACTGGCTTCAAAAGGGAAGTTTGCTTTACTTGATTTCCGGGTGTTAGATTTTTGACTCAAGGATTTTTAAACTTTTCTCCACTGTCCTGAGCATTACAAGGTTCCTCAAGTAAAACAAAAGAAAAAAAATATATTTTTTAATCAACCTGCTACTTCTGTTACAGTAGAGCCTATTCAGAGTCCCATCACATCCCAGTGTGCATACAAATGGAAGCAGCAAAAAACCAGGAAAGGAAAATGAGAGGAGAGGACACATAGTGCCTCCAGGTCACCCTGGAGCAATGGCAGGATACAGGCCAGCTCTCTTCAGTGTAGACTAGAATGCCAGTGAAAATCTCATGCAAAGTTTTTACTGTTCGTTTAAAATGGCATTTGTATTCTTCACGTTGTTCACATTGAGTACATTTCTTTCAATACCTGTAGACACATTTCCTAGATGATATACCTCAGTAAAGCATTGTGTTACTCTGTGCCTTGCACATGGGATTGCACTTTAACAATGTGTTAACACCCATGGTTTTCTTCAACAGATGGATGAAGAAAATATGGGTAAGTATAGGAATTTGTATCTACCAAAAATGGTTTCTGAGTGCTCTCAAGACAGTGTTACATCCTCCAAAATTCATGAAATTCTTTGAGATAAGCACAGTAAGAATTAGGAGAGGTGTAAATATATTTATTCTGGGTTTACTTTTAGGATCAGATTTTTGCCTCTAGGAGACAGGGCAGGTGCTTTACTACAGACTTTGCAAGCAGGAAAGATCTGACCCTGAGTAGCTAGTGCAATAAAAATACAACTCAAGCAACAGTAAATCTCTGGATTAATAATGGACAAGGAGGCTGGAAGGGACTGCACAAAGGCTGAGCTCAGTTTTTATGTGGAACCTGGATGGAGAAATAATGGATACCCTTCCCACAGGTCTGTAGGTGTGCTTCTATTTGTTATGGCAACATGGCAGGGGGAAAATAAAATTGAGCCATTTCCAGAGCAGAGGTGGACTCATTTTTATGGTCCTGCCATGCTGCTATGATGGTCTTTGGCTGTTTTAATGGTTTTGGTTTGTATGCTACTGCAAGGTAAAAAATGTGCCACATCCTGCACCAAGAGAGAAAAATATCTGCTTTTCTCAAAATAAACTGAAGAGGAAAAAGAAAGGACATGGTGAGAGCGAGAGGCCCTACATATACTCCCACAACAGCCATCAGTTGAGAAAGTCCAGGTTTACTGGCAGCTGTTTTTCTCTCCTCTCTCTTTCCAAAGCCAAAGACTCCCATTAAACTACCATTCTCATCCCAGAGACCCTGATTCAAACCTACTTAACAAAAAAGGAGAATTTATTTCGGTCTTGAGAGATCAAGACTAGAATTCCAGAGGGATGGAACAACAGGAGGGGTGAAACAACATTCACAGGTGACCAAAAGAAATGGAGCAGTGATCTGGGTGTGGAAGATGAAGGACGTGCAGGTTACTAATTTGTCACATGGGCTATAAGGGGAGCTCACTATAAGGTATCTGAGTTTTGATTGTGTGCTATCTTCATTTACATTTTGACTCTTAGATATTTAAGGCAGTACAAGAGTATTATTAATGGAAAAATTCATTAAGGCTGGAGTTCAGCCCTGTCTTGTTAGCTGCCAGCAAGCTCAATTGAAAGACTTCTGGCGGTTTGCAGAAACCATGAGCTGGAGTTCAGGCTGTGAGCTCTGCTGATGCAAGAACAGCCCTTTCTTTCTTCTGATCCGGTGTATCCTCTTTTTCCCCAATCACCAAAGATGATGATAAGAATCCTTCTAGATGAACTCCATCAAAGTACAGTAAGATCCAGCAACATTCCCTTATATTTTTCTAGACCTTTTGCTCAACATCAAGAGGACAAAGAGAAGTTAGATCACTGCGTAGTGGAATTTTGAGTTTGGGGGTTTGGTGTTATATACTTTATCAGCGTTATAATTCTCATTAGTGCAATAAGCAAATAGTAAAAGTAAAAAAAAACTCGTGTGTGTCTGAAATCTGGAAGACAATGAGTTTCATTATTTCCCCCCTTGGTAGGAGGGGGGCAAGGCAAAAGAAAATGTGTTTTTAAACATTTCTCTACTCTTTACGCTGGAGTGACTCCTATCAGTAAAAAAAGACCAATAATAATTCCAGTTTTGCCTTCATATACATACCTTCTTTTATGTTCAAGCTTGTAATATATCTTCTCCCAAAGCTGAACAGATGTTGTTCTTTCAGCATATGGAGAAAAATGTGCTACATCTAGACCATTTTGACCCTTCACTTGTTTTCTTATTATATTCTTGTACTCTTGTATGTTATTTTCTCTTTTTTTTTTGGTTTAGATTTTTTTTTCTGTTCCATTTGCAATGCAAGAAGCAGAACACAACCACCCAGAGATTTGGATGCAGATAGATAGAAATCTATGAGCTGTGGATGTTGCCTAAATTAACCACAAATGGACAGGAGTGTCTCAAAGCTCAGACTTTCATCAGCATTTCTCATCTAAGTGCCCAAATGCCTGGCAGGTATGGTCATTTATAAATGCAACAGGAGTAATTCAAATGGGAAAAGTAAATGTATGAGAGGAGGAAAAAAACCTTCTGTTTTTCTCGCATCAATAACAACATAATACAAGAAACCACCTGTGAAGAAAGGCATGATTAATGAAAACAAATACAAGAAATTGGAAATATAAACTATGGCAATAGGGCTTTAGTTTCAGCAATTTCGAAGTTCAGATACACTAGTAAAGCACAACATAAAAGCTTGTAATATATGAAATAAACAGGAGTATGTGAGATGAAAAAATGTGCCATAAAAATAAGAAGGCTGTTAAAAAGAGATGCACAATGCACATATAAAATAGCCAACAGTTCTATAGATACTGAGGGCAGATCTCTGCTACAAACGTGTCTGAGAACTAGTTACTTCTGTGGTTTGTAACCTAAAGACCCATAGGACTGCATGATCTTTTATTCTGATCCATTGAAGGGCTTCCGGGGTTGATTGCAACATCCCTGGCAAAGCACGCTCAGCGTGGGCACAGCAGGGGCTGTAAGATGCCTCCATTCAGTAACATTTGCAGAAGGTGCTGCAAGGAGCTTGGGTGTCTGGTCAAATCCACATCCCAGTTCTTTGGGCTTCTCCCCACTTCTCAGGTGTCACTGCCCTTCAGGGATGCAGGTGGAGATCTCCCAAGACTACAGACTTCTGCTATGGTCTGATCACAGGACTCCTGGTTTTTGACTAGTTTTTAGCCCATCTGCATTAATTTCTGGATTAATCCTACAAAGAACTGAATATGCCCAACTATTAGCACACCTCTGCTGAACAGTTACCTGTTCATTCAGCCTTTGGGAGGGGAGTTAATCATGAAGGCAAATGATTCCCACAGTACCTTTGGTTTAGCATATCTCAGCTGCTCAGCCCCAAGGGGATTTCTCAGGCTTAACAGAGCCTGACTGTCAGATGTTAAACAGACACATTTTAAGAGACAATTTCAAAAAGCTGTGGAAAAATACAGTTCATTGTTTATTTCCTTGATACATACTGTGAAGTCTATTTGGTAAAAGTAACAGAGACAGTCACAGAAAATTATGGTGAATAATTTTAGTGCTTTAATTTTTATTGTAATACTTATGCTATAGCAATGGACCAAAAAGAGAAATCAAGACCTTGTTGCAATAGATGCTGTACAAACACAAAGCGAGAGCAATGAGTCCCTGCTGTGAAAAATTTTATTCTTCACTGAAGACATGAATTCACTGACATGGGTCTTCATAGCACAATGGCCAATTAGTCCATGCAGTAGCATCCCTTAATTAAAATTTAATAATAGACAAGTCATGTATCCTTGGACAGCCTCAGATAAGAATGTGCATTCCTTGCTGACGTTGCTTATTGAGCATTTCTTAGTAAGAGTCAGTCCCCAGAAGCACCCAAAGTTATGGTTTAATTCTGGGGAGTGTATCCTCAACGTGGTGGTTATCAGTATTTAAGATAAAAAACACCTGCCCTAACAATATTATTTTCTTGAAGAGAGAAGTGTGAGGGGCATCCCTTCTCCCTTTCTCTCTGAGAAATGCATTTGTGTCTCCCCAAATTCAGAATCCATTACTGGGTAACCTTTGTATTCATTTAGAAGAAATCTGTATGCGGCTTTCTCAGAAATATTTCATGGCCATAGAAAAAAACATCCTATTTTTTAATTTTAGAAAAGACCTCTAATTATGTCAGGCCCAAAAATTCTGCCTCAATGACATTCAAAATCTTTTCTTTTTCCAGAGCAATATTGTCTTAAGTCGGTTATTCATGACAAATCCCCAAAAAACACCTTCAATTATTCTACCACCTGGGATAAATGCTTAACAGCATTCTTAGCACATTTATTTCCCTGCTGATATGATTCTAAAACATCACTTTACAAGATGATCATTACATTGTTTTTCTCTGGTTGGTGTTTTAAGTGTGAAAAAAAAAATACCAGGATACCACTCCAGATGGTTAGTCCTGACAGCTTGTCAGAAACACGCTCGTGTGGAGCTTACGTGGCCACAAAACATAACCCTATCAGCAAGGAAATTGTCTGGCCAGAACATAGGCTGGTGATCAGCTTGAAAAAATAGAGATGTTCTTCCAGTTCTTACATCAGAAGACATTTTGAAGGAACATTAACAGAATGTAAACCTTGATTCTTGACATTCACTTGCATGTGGATTTTCAACCACTGTTTTAGTATACAAATGATCAAAAAAAATCAAAAGACAAGGGGGAAAGTGAAAAACACATAAAATAAAGCAAAGTAGAACATAAAGTAAAGCAAAGCAAAGCAAAAAACCCTATAGGAGCAGTTCTCAGAACCACCTAAGTAGAAGAAGGACTAAAGATTCAGTCTAACTTCCCCGGTTTTGATCTTGAAATAAAATAAAAGGTTCACCAAAGTCAGATAAAGACAGATGTTGGTTACCAATAGTTTTACAGTCCTGCAACTCAGTTGGGACTATATAGTTTGTAAGAAGGGACAGACCTGGACATGAAGGACTTGGTGCACAGTGCTCATAGTCAGGGATGGTGATAGAGGGATTTGTGCCCTTACAGGCAGAAGGACTCAAAGCTGCATGAAGCCTGTCCCTAGATGAAAATCTGATTTCTTTCAACACAGCAGCTTTACTTTTCCCTTGTCCTTCTGACATTTAAGGGTGAGGTTCATGACTATGCCATCTACACCCCCACCACCACCCTCCTCCTGTGAACAAAGGACAGAAACATAAAAAGTCTTTTTTCATTAAGTACCACTCTTGGGAAAAACACGTTCTGTTGTTGACTCCTGCAGGATTACTTGGATTGCCCAGGTGATAGCAGGGGAGGGCTTATGACAAGAACATCTAGGAAAATTTCCATAACCCCTTTTCTCTTGGCTGATTCACATGGGAGAGCTATTCTTACCTGCTTCTCTCTGGCCCTATTTATTCCCATGAACAAAAAATACACATGAATGTGAAAAATACTGGTGTCTTTTACATTTATGGAAAGTGGCTCGTTTCATGTGGTCCCTAAGCATTTCCTTGGATTTGAAAGGCAGAAGAACTGGTTGCTAGTGTCTGCAAAGGCAGTACAAAAATAACCCTTAATTCAAGCCCAGGATGATCAGTAAGGCTTGTAACTATCAGCTATGACATATTTACATCTCCTGTTGCCAGCATGTTCAACAACATGAGTGACATATTTACCCATCACAATATAAAAAAAAATCAAATTGCTTGTTTAGCTGAGCATATAAGAGAGGAGGCAGTTGATCAAACCTTACCTCACATCAAAAATTATCCCTAAAGAGGTGTGAAAGAGATACAGATAAAACTGTCAGCTCCCAGACAGTCTGTCTGCTGTAACAGGGGCTGTCAGACAGACAGGTTTGAAAGCATCAATGGGAATGAATTGCAAAAGGGATTCTGGTGTGATGGAAAACTCAGGCAACTTCTGCAGCCTGCTCACTGTGGTCCCATGGGGTGGGAAGTGGTGTCCTTTATAATTGTTTCTCTTGAGGCACAGTAAGATCCTGGATTTTATTGAGCTGCAAATGCTCAGGACTCCTCGGGATACAGGCACATGAGTGGAAATGATGGCATTACCACAGCTCATCAAGTTGCCATCTGTTGGTGAAGACGTTGAGGCACCAGGAGTGACCTTGTGAACACTCCTAACCTACCCCCGTTAGAAAGGAAAACGGAACATAAACCATGGTGGTGTAAATTAATACACTTCATTTTACAGCAGGAGCAAGCGTGAATGTGTGCTCAATCAGTCACACTGAGTCTGCTGATGGAAAGGACTTGATACATTGCAGGTGGTAAATGCCTTCCATCATGTACTTTTGTCCTCCGTTTCAATCCATCTGTCATTTATCACAGCTATTGCGCCCTATACTCGACAATTTTCATTTCCAAAACAGGTCATATCCAACACCTACAAAACCACCCCTCTTTGGAGACAATTAAGCTGTGTATCATATACTTTCATCTTGCACTGCAGTCTGAGCACTATTAATTCATTAATATTTAAGATTTTAGGCAGCATTGCCTATGCAGTTTCCAAGAAAGCCATTGGAACAGAAGTCTACAGTTGACACAACTGGATGTGCACTGTCACAAGTATCAATGGCAGAGGGCCTTAACTGCATCACAGACAGATGGCCTTGGACCACACGCACAACATGTTGTGACACCTTACATTGTTTTGCAAAAGTCTACCAGAGAAATACCTATCTCATGCAAAAGCTCAAGGGATAGAGTTTCCTCATGCTGAAGAAACTCAGATCGACAACTCCCACTTATATGACAAGTGCTGTAACTCTTCAGCTCATAGGAGGGATGAAGAAGACTCCTGGATTGAGGTAGCTGGTCTTCTAAGCTGAACCTTAGATAAAAAATCTGGATCTGCTTTTCACCCAGATAGTTGTCATCCACTGTCCCTTCTGTGCCAATATGGTTTTCTACAAAAGCAAGGTCTGCATTGCTGCCCTGAAAAATGCAGTCCTGGCCTTAAGAGTGCTTTTAGCAAATGGGAAACACCTCACTGGGCAATACTGTAAAACTTGGCCTGCATTTAGAGGGGTGTTTCTCCTGAAGCGAGGGGCTTTCCATGGTGAGTGGAGGAGGAACGATCTTGAACGGAGCTGGGCTTTACCCAAAAAGAGACCAAAGCTGAAAATATCAGCTGCTGCTCCAGCTGCTGTAAACCTCTTGCAAACTCTCTCCTTCTCTTCCTACCTCCCACTAAGATGCATTTATTTGCATGACTATATTCTCAAAAAACCTTGAAAAACTGTAACTTGGCCCATTGCTGACAGTTCCTCACTGCTCAATGCGTACAGATGCTCTTCTATCTAAATCAACTACATGGTATCACAACTTGGAGTTTTGATTTTGGTGCTGTTGCCTTTTTTCTGATAAAGCTTTCTGTTCATCTGTGCCATATGCTGCCTTGAATTTATGCTGCTGTGTTTTGTTAAAGCTCAGATTTCCCTTTGCCATTAAAGGAAAAATAGAACATTTCAAATGGACTGTGAAATAAGGTAAAGAAAAGTTTAATCGTGCTAAAATCAAGTCAGTGGAGTGGCGTTATTAATACCTATTGCATTCTGCATCACATTGCTTCTTAAATATTGTGCAGTTTGGAAACTAAACTGTTTTGTGCTGCAGGTATATTGTATTTTAGCAAGCGGCCAGTTCCCACTCCATGCAAGATTTAGAGAGACATGCGTTTTGTTCATTGACAGACATCACTGGAAACACAGAAATCATCTTGCTGGAGAAAATTACGGATGATTTTATACAACATCCTGTCACTGGCACAAAGTCTGGTACCAAATTCTCAGGAGCAAAATGTAAGGGAATTCATAGTTGACAATTATGCATTATCTTGTCTAACTCCTATCCATTAAATGTGGGCTTACATCATGATTCATAAACTTTTCTACTTATTTTTCACTTTTATGCATCAATTTTTGTAATTTTGAAAAAGAACCATGCAAAGAACCATGCAAAGAACGTATATGTTTATCACTTGCACTGGAAATTGAGTTAGTATATCTTGAAGCAATGAATTACATAGCTTTACATAGCTTTATTATGTGCACTGGAAATAGTAATTTTTTTTTCTCCTGACTAACTTTGCTTGCTCTTTTGTTTTGAAATAACCAAGACATCTCAGGCATAATTCAGTATCTCATTATAACTAGATTTATATAAATCAGAATAAAAAGTTCTTACCCTGTGGCATTTTTCTTTCCACTTCCTTACATCACCTTCCTCATGTGTGTCCCTCCACATCCTTGTCCTCAAAGAAGAGAGCTTCATTTTCAGCTGGCCTTGTAATACAGAAGTTTATTTGGAAGGAGGGACATTTGGAAGCCTCAGCAGGGACTTCACAATCCTTTGTGAAGTATCAAATAAAATGGGACCAAAGCTAGGCCAGCCTTGGCTTATACCATCCTACATGTCCACACCTTTGATCATCTAAAGAAAGGCTGGTTTCAGCCTGCATTTTATAACTTAATTCATGCCTGATGCTGAAGAATTATCACTCTATGAAAGATTACTTGAACCTCTAGTATCTGCTTCACCCTAGAGCCAACACAAAAAGTCATTAATTTTTACCATTTGAAACTGAGGACGATGACTTTCGGCTGAGGCAGAGAAGGACTAGTGCTGCAGATAGACATTACCTCCTGGTCCTTCTAATCACACACCTGAAAATGCTGTCTCTTTTTTGAGCTCTGGCTAATGAATATACACACATTTCTCAGGTTCCTGTGTAGTGAAATATTTATTAATCTGTAGGAGGAAGTGAACTCTCTTAGAGGATTCATTTGGGAGAAAGACTAAATATGTAACAAATACTGCTGCAGCTTCAAAGAATGGTGAATCTATTGGCTGCTGAGAGTGGTGATAATTCAGAAACGTCTCTTTCTGTATTTATCTTTAGCATCTTTCTTATCAGGAAAATCTCCCAGGGAAAAAGACTTAACATAGTTGTATTGGGTAGGGGGTGTTTTTGTGCATCTCTGTTGGTCAATGTCCTATTTCCCAAAGTACTTTTCACTTCTTGGCCAATTCAAACACAGCTTGAGAAAGGTATTCAGTGTTTCCAAAAGTACACAAAAGGAATATTGCTGCACCCCTACTTTTGTCTGAACCCTTCATTTTTTCTTTGCTCTCCCTGACTTGCTTGATTTCTCTCTCTCTGCCCCTCTTCCATCTCCTTTAAGTGACAAGAAGCACCTCTGCCTGTGCTGCCCACAAGTTTTAGGAAAATAAAACAGCCTGGAAAATAAAACAGACTGTATAAGTACCATCAGTTAAAGGAAAATTTTCATATCACTGAGTCCACAATGATGCCTTGCTGAAAATTGTAGGTGGCAATGTTTGGTGAGTAATTGTACAGCTAGTCAGGCTCAGTTATCACTCGAGTCTATTCAAGACTCAGAAACCATCCACCCGTCCTAAGTTACAGTACAGATTTTATTATGTCATTGATCTTCATAAACTCCTAGTACCTTCCACATAAAGTTAATTGGTAATCATGAATTGTCTGGTACATGCACAATATGTCTTCACAACGAATTAAGAATGCTTCACGTCTGATTTGGTTTCTTTATCTCATTACTGGCTCCAGGTCTTTTGTGAATCTGAGATAATCATGTGGCAAGGAGTATGAGAGCCATTCCTGCCCAGGTAGAAATGTTTCATCGAAGAATAAAGATTTCCTAATTTACTAGATTCAGCTGATCCATATAGTTGGTAAGGACATGACAGGTTTTCCTGATCTAAAATCTAAAATGCCATCCCATTCTTAGTTTCCCTCACCCCCACCATTATTTGTACCTCTTTTTTTAATTTGAACCCTACAAAAAAAAAAAAAAAAATAAAGTTCAAATTTGCCTAAACTGCACAAAGCTTTGCCTTGTTCATTTCATCTCAGTTCCCTCTGCTGTATCTGTTCTGCCATCTTAAGACCTAAGGAGGTTTCTCCCACGGACATCTGCTTGCTGTATTTGTTCATCACCTTGTACAACGGAAGTGTGGATTTGGGCATTTGAACCATAAATATGCAGTACAACTGAAAAATAATTTATAAAGAAAAAAACTGAAAGGAAAAAATAACCAAACAACTTGGACTACACGTTCTGAAACTGATCAATGTCACATGGTTTTCAGAGTCTGGTAGCTCATGAGGTCCCAGTTCCAAATCTCATGTGTGAAATTCATAATCAAATGAGAGAATTTTGTTACATCAAAATTCAGGAAATGTTTCCAAAATCAGAAAAGACCCTTTGGTGTGGATATTAGGGAAGGTGCTCACTTTTTCTTAGGAAATTTGTAAGATTCTGTTCTTAAGAAGCATTTAATAACTTACGTAAATACCTGCTACCTGTATAGTTTATTCTACTTTCTTGCAGCCAGGAGAATGTAGTGACTTCTGCAACTTGCATCCAGTTGCACATGTCTGAACTGCCATGAAGAGCCAGAAATGCAGTTATAGTCAAGTCTCCCACACCATCCTATAATCCTGTAACTTCTGAGTGACATTGGAAATCAGGAATGTATAAGCACACTATCCCGGTGAAACCCTAACACTCATCTCTTTGGGTCATAAAGTAAATGCTTTTTGACATTCCCAAATTCTTGCTGATATATTTCTCCCAAATGCAAAATTTGGATCCAAGCTGAGAGAAAGTTCGAGACTTCATGAGCAGCATGTATATTCAAGGTTTTAAATTCTTTGTTGTGGAAATTGCTCAAATCTGGCATTGACAGTTGGGTCCCAAATTACGTGATACACAGATAAAGAGAAACGAGCAACAATATTCATGGATCCAGACTCCATTACACATTGATTCAGACTCAGCTTCTGACTCATGATGAGGAATTAAAACTAAAGTGTGAGATTTTTCAGAAAAGCTAAAGGATGCTGCTCCTACCCAGTGCCCACTGGGTAATCCAGTCTTATTATTAAGTACATTAAGAGGCAGAGAAAAATGTTCCACTTTTAATGAAGAAGAAGAGATAGTGCAAAATAGTTTACTAAATTTCAGCCATGGCATTTAAACCTATTCATGTGATTCAAACTCATTTACTTCCCCTGAAGTTTCCTGACAAGAACATATATTTCCCTGGAAATGTAGCATACTAAAGCCATTGTAAATAAACTGCATGAAAAATAGTGCTTTTATTTACATTATGATTTACCAGTCTTAGGTCCTTATCAATCTAGGCTCCCTGTATGCTTGCTACAAGGCTGAACATGAATCAATGTTTTCTCCGTGTGTTTCTTCAAAACCTTATGAAAATCACTTTCCGATCATGGAGACAGCTGTTAAACTTGATACCTGGTAGTTTTTTCCTAGTAGGTGGCAGTAAGGAAATGAAACCATGTTCTAAATAGGTTTTATTGACATGCACATACAATATATACCCACAACGTTTTCTGTTGGCAATATCTGAAAACAACAACTTGCAATTGGATACAAGTTCAAGCTAAAATAAAATGGAGATATGGCTCATAAACCTGTGGTCTTGATGGTTTGTGGTCCAATTTTTGTAATTTGCAAAAGTTACAGATATATTTTTGCAAGTTGAGACGTGTGTATGCTGTACATTCCTGTATACATTCTCTTAGCCTTTTCCACTGAACAGAGTTTTCCTTCACTTCCACCTGCACATTGGATGTGCCTTGAAAGCCACTTTTTGATTTTGACACATCTACATCTACTTTGTTCCTGTAAAAGGATGAAACACTGTATAAAGCAAACGGGTCTGATTATTCCAGATGAAAAGAAATAAGTGTTTCTTGGCATAATACAACTGTAATTTAAATATAGCATATCTTAAATGGAGATATACAGAAACACAGAGCAAAGAAGCTATGTTTTCATTAGTAAGTGTTAAATTGTATTAAATTAATATAAAAACAATGTGATAATGTGTTTTTAACAGAAAGAGATGACAAAAAAATTTGGGAAAGTTTCAAAGCAGTAATTATGTAAGAAATCAATAAAGGAAAAAATGTACATCCTAACCAAAGTCAGACTCCCCTTAGAAATAATAAGATATATAATGCACCCAAAGAATTGCCATCTAAATGTGAAAGACAGAGGAAGTTCTGATATTACCTCCATAACAAGAAAATAAAAAGTAAATCGACCAAACCACAGAAGGGAGAGCCAGACTGACATGAACTGAACTGAACTCTCCTGAGTGCCAGAGTAACACTGAACTGCTCCAGGATGGGAAGCTGGCAAAAAACAAGTTGAAAGACAAAGACAGAAATTCTGATTCCAGATCAGTGGACTCCCTTGTTGTTGTTTTTAAATGTAATTAGAGTTTCCTGTTCAGTTTGCATTTGCAGATATTAACTTCACCATGTACCCCTCCATCTGTCGTCCTTTGCTCTACATCCTGTCCTAGACGGCCAGATATTTCAAATGGACTTCCAGGACTACGCAGGTTTCTTAACAGCCTTGTCTTCGGCATTTCCTGTACTCACCCAAATGGCCTTCCCTTGCTCAAATGATGCAGTTGTCTGCATTAAGGTAATAGTTAAAACAAATGCCAAGAAAGAGAGTATCTACAAATACAAGAAATATTTCTTTTCCCTTGTTCCCTGAAGTCATCCCATTCATGTGTATTGTGTTTCAGGGTATCATTAGAGCACCCCACTGGTATTCAAAACTCTAACTGATGAGACTGTAGTGAGCAAAATCCTTCATATTTTCTTCTTTTCTAACATGCTGATACCGAAGATTATTTTGTTTGTTTGATTTATCAAGAGCAAGTGTTACTTTATAAACTCTCCAGGCAGATGGCTTGCATTTGCTTCACTTCCCCGCATCTCTCTTCAACCTGACATGCATGGCTTCACTAGGCACCCCAGGAGGGTCTAGCAGTCAAAACAAGGTGTTTAACAAGAGTTTTCTCATTGTGTAGTAATTAGACCCCTTTCCCTTATGACTTCCAAATATGATCAAGTTTGAGTTGGATTTTAATAGCCAGTGACTACAGGGAGATGACTGAAATAGAAGGGTCACTATTTCCCCTGAGCATGTTCAAAAGAATGACTCAAAAGCATGTGTAAAACACAGGTTCCTGAGATGGTAAGAACTATGAAGTCTACAGCTTTCGTGAAATTTGCCTCGTTTGACCAAGCAATGTGAAAAGCAAGTAAAAAATACTTGCTTGTTACAGATTCTTTCAGGAAACTAAGACTGCAAAAAAGGAGCTAATTGTGATACAGAACAATATTAGTCATAGGGGAAAGGAAAAAAAAAATATACCAAAAAAATTAAAGCAATTAACCTAGATGGAAGCTCTAAAAATTCATCATGTTCTGTGACACTTTTTCACAAGGATATGCAAAGAAAAGGTTTATAACTAATTCGGAGTAGGGGACAGGAAAATATACCAGAAGAAATCTTTCATCTGGTACTTGAGTATAGTGAGAAACTCATATCAGACGTGTCTTTTCCAGGCCTCCATATGGGAAATGCTTTCCTTGAGTCATTTCAGAAGCAAGTAACTTAATTCAAACCCATTCCCCAAGACTATGTCTCTCAGCAGGATGTACATGTCCAATGGATGCCACAGCACTGGCATAGGTTAGGCTAGACTGCATCATATGGAGCACCATATGCTTGAAAAGTCTTGATTTCTTTCTGTATATTTTTCCCAGAGGAAATGGAGATTCCACCAAGTGCAAATGGATATCTAGTTCAGAGCAGGGCTCCTTGGCACCTGTGTTTCTATCTCTGAAACACTGGCAGCATCAAAGGGAAGTTTCTTGGAGCCCTATAAATTAAAACTAGAATAGAGGGGCAACTTCTGGGCAAGCCTTCATTAATGAGACATGTTATGCCCTAAAGCACAAGGATTGATATCCTAAGACTTTCTTTTCCCACCTTATAGATGTGCAATGAAGGGTCTGTAAGTTGTCAAAGTGCTACTGTTCTTCCTACCAAATTGTTCTCATGGGAAATGTCTAATGTCAATGAGTTTCAGTGACAGATTATATTCTAGGAGAAGAACAAGTATAAAAAGGATTTCCTTTTGCCAGATATAATTCTAATGCAACCCACGCTTCAATCCCCCACCCTGAAATATTGCTTTTGTTGAGGTGTTAATTAAAACCATCCACCACGTGTTTATGGGACAAGTAGGTTTTAAATCAGCCAGAGAAAACGACTTATTGTTATTAAACCCATAGGTTATAGCACGCCTAAAATGTCCATAGTGCTAAACCCATTGCAATCTCTGTTTCAGAGGATCCCAATAAAAAAACCCCAAACATTTGGATACCATTATGGTTTGTAAATAACACTAATCCCTTTGATTGTAGCAGGCTGCCTATAGGCCTTTCTCATTTTAATACAAAAGAATTGAAATCAATAATCTCTGTTGCCCAACATTTCCATAATTTTTAGGAAATGCTTTGATTGTTTCCTTTAGTCTTTTAAAAACCCAAAACTACCTGGACATGCTTTCTATGTTAATTTTTGCTTTAAAAGGCTCATCCAAATTCTATGTAAACAGTAGCTTCTCTAATGATTGAATCAGACCCAAAAAACATTTATTATGTGCACAAAAATGGTGACATCCAGGGTATCTTTCTAGGCAAAAAGAGAAGAGAGGTGCTTGCCCCTAAACCAAGTGCTAAATGGCATGAAAGGAGTCCTCAATTCCCTCCTGAAATACTTTTTGGATGATAAAGGTGGTAAGGAACAGGGAAGTGACTAGTGGGATGCAGGAAGCCAGTGGCTGAGTAGTTTGTGGCCTTCTAGCTCAGATTTGTGCTCTAGTCATTTATATGTCACTGAGATGTAAGTAACCCACCCTGCTTTTGCTCCAGCATTTTGAGCACCCTGCATGCCATGTCCTCTTTGGGAGATACGAAGGAGCAGGAGAGGAGCCAGAGTGAGAGGCAGGAGGCAGTGGAAGGAAAGTGGAGTACATAGCAAAGTGTTCAGTGAAATTAAGGGATTGAAAGGGAGGGGAAATTTCTCCTTAATTTCATGTGGAAAAATGCAAATGGTAAGATGAGTTGGCCTGCAAAATAATGTGCTAGGAAAAGTGATGGGGGCATCAGAGCTTGAGACACTTAAATTACCTTGGGTAAAGCACTGGGGTATGGAATATAAAGAGCAGCTGCAAGCGTGCTGCATGTAAGTTAAAAGCTCATTTCCCTCTCCTCAGGGCCTGGTTCCTCAGTGCCCAAGGACAGACGGGTCCCTCCAGCCCCAGGACATGAGTTTCCAGTGCTGTGCTGTTCCCTAACACAGCCGTGGGGCTGCAGGCAGACTGGTAGGATGGGCAGACTTGTGCTGCTGATTCACCTCTAAAGAGTGGGTTCCTACCCTAGCAATGGCTACTGCATGCACCAAAAGATCTGGACAGCAGTGCCGCTGCTGTAGGACAGAGAGGAGAGACTGGGGGAACCCTCTCTTGTCCCTGCATGAGCTATTACACCACTTCTGACCCACACCTGGCTCCTTTTCACAAGGGTTTCTCTGAGCCCAACACCCTCTCTTCTGTTCTAGGACAGGCTCCAGGCATGGAAACCACCAACACACACAGAGCATCTCTCTTATGAGTCCCTCTCCTTCCCAGGAAAGGGCAGAAGAGTCTAGCCCTGGAGCATGACAGCTGTCTGCTTGTGAGTGAATAACCCAGTAAGAAGAAAACTGATGATAAGAAAATTAGAGCACACTATCAAGCTCTGGCTATAACCAGTCCATATTGTTCATGTCTTGGGTGATTTGCAATGTGTTACAGAGATTGCTGTGTCATCCCAAGGGCCACTGGCACTACCAGAGGATGCCAGGCCCATTTCTTTCTCTACCTGAAGACTTTAAAATAAATCCCACTGGTCACAGACTCTTCAGACTCAAGTGACTCCAATGAGAGACATACTTGTTTCTTCACTGCAAAATCTTGCTTGCTGGTAAGGGATAGGGGTCACAGCAGGTGCTGTAACATATTCCGAGAGTTCTGCGTAATCTGCAGGTGTAATTCTAAGCTACAAATAGTTACAGATGCTTTCAGGACTCCATTAAAGCTTTATCCATCCCATTTTATTCTCAGCATCTGTCTTCCAGCAGCCTATTGGAGTTTCTATCCATTACTTCTCACTTTGCGGGAAGATAGTGGTACACCAGAAAATTATTAAATGGCTTCAAAAAACCCACTTTCCTATTCTTCCCCCGGAAAATAAAAGCAGAGCAAGAAACAGACCACAACCTCCATAACTGCAGTATATTAGAATTGCTAGTAAATGCTCAGAAGGCAAGAGAGGGTAAATTAAGGTGGTATGTGAAGGGCACACTCCAGCCCATTTTTGAGTTAAGTGGGAATTGGGATGAATGCAGTTTATCATGTGGCTATTTGCTGATTAGAGGAAAATGTCTTGTCGTAATATGGTGCTGAGGGAACCCCCTTTGGGAGTCCTTACACACCAGGCAGACAGATCTTCTAAATCTGCAAAGACTGAGGAAGCCAAGCCAGCATTACAGTAGAAAAGAAGTGCTCCTGTTCTTTGTGTGGTATACCTTCAAAACTCCTTTGCGGGAGCAGGCAATAGGGGGACTAACGTGCTTAGGAACTTGTTACTCCTTTGTGTAAAAGGGACCTGATGGTCAAGTTGCTTCAGTTTGATTCCCCAAACATGAGAAGCAATCTTTTTCAAGACTATATTCACACAGACTCTGAGTTGGACTGTTTGAATGACATGTTTTAATGCAAGCATATGGGCACCTCAAGACCTCTTTGTTTTAGCCAGTACAGGAAAACAGAGCTCTTGACACAGTGTGTGTGTTTCTATGCATTTGGCTTCCTCACTTTCCTAGCCATCAGAAGGTGTGCTATGAGCATTTTCTGAATATTAGATTGAAATGTTAGAAAATTAGATTCTGCAAAGGACCACGGAATGTGCTCCATTCTGAGCAGAGGTGTACAACTGTTCTTTCAACTGACCTTCCCTGCTCAGATCTCCTCAGGTGTGGCTGGTCAGAGAGCATTTTTAACCTTCAATCCCTACAGCCACAGCATCCCCTGACAAGCCTTATCTTAGCAAACAGTTAAAATCTCTCAGTATCTGATTCACTGTTTAGTTTCTTCCGCACCCCCCAAGAATTTAGACTTGAAATAATGGTTCCTCTTGAGCTGAGGTATTTTGTTTTCAAGAAGGTTTCATTTTAATGGATTGCTATCAAAGTTTATCATCCTCACTCCTAGCCTTGTACTAGCCCTGTTCTAGCAAGATAAAAGTCTCCTTTCTTGTTTTGGCTCAATTGGAAGGCAAATGAAAGGAAAAAAAAAAGAAAAAATTTGAATGTTCCACATTCCCTTACAGAATGTTCCCACTATCAAAGAGAATTCATAAACTGAGTCCAGAATCATTCTCCAAACTGCCACACAGTGCTTCAAAGCTCTTTGCAGCAATTAAAGTACTGATCCAATATAAGATATTAGAAAATTTGTTTTAATATGCTCTTTTGGAGAATAGTTCATGATTCCCAGAACCTCCAGGGAAATATTATATTCTGAACTATTATTATTTGATAAGTCTTGAAAAGTTGCTGCTCTTGGAGATGTTGGGGTTTTTCTGCATCAGATAGGTAGAGAGATGCTACAGAATCCTGCTGACTGAAACCCTGTATCTCTCAGGTGCTTTGAACCACAGGCAAATTCAAATCTGTATTTGCTGCTCCTGCAGAATGGCAGAAACTAAGTTTGATATGCATCGATTGCCAGCAATGCACAAGGAGATCTTCTGGATATCCTGGATCCCACATCCAATGAACTCAAATAATGCCCCTTTCCTACATGCATAGTCAGCCCCTTACATCTTGCATGATTTATTTTACATGAACTGTCATCTTCTTTCATATCTCTTGCATGCATTTTAAACTGCGCAATCATTTTTTTCTATTCAAGAAGCCTGAGCACACCTCCAGTCAGCAGCAGCTCATGGCATATGAATTCACAGCCCATGAGCATCGTGAGTCCAGTGGTATCCGGTATTCATGGACAAATACTGTAATTCCTAGATGGTTTCTGTTGGGTTTCATTGACATCCAAAGACCTTGGAGCCCATCTCCCTACCTGAACCCCACTGAAGAGCAATGCTGGATGCACACTGTCAGTAAGAGCTGAAGATACCATATGACTGATTTCAACTCATAACTCTGCTGATAGATTTTAGGAGGTTTCTTCTCTGGTTTTGGTCACACCCATTCTCAGTTGCTGATTAATTTTCTGTTGGTGCCATGCCTTGGGGATTGGTTAGCTGCTGTTGAGTGGCAGGTCATTAATCATGGGATAAAGCCAGTTGCTATTTTAGAGCAAAATTTATGCATTGTTTTTGAATACAGAATAAAATCATATTCCTCCAATGACTGCATCTGCATCTGTCATATCATCAATAATTATAGACTTCTGAAATGTCACTCATTGCAACAGGATTCCCTTGAGGAAGAAAAGCAGGAAGGGAAAGGGACCAAATACTGCTTTTTCAAATTTTTTTTTTTTACTTTTCTTTCTGTCAGGGTTTCTTGTGCCTGTTTCCACCTTGCCATTAATACACCTCCCACTAATTGCTGGAATTATCTATGTTCCTTGCTTTATTACAGCTCAGGCAGCTGACATGGGAAAAGCTGGCTCTGTAATGTCTGACATTGCGTGTGAAAAGGGAAAATAGAAAGAAAAGCACTGAGCTTCTGAGAATTAAAGTAGCTCTTGACCCCGCATATTCACTGATCTGTTTTGGGCACACATTGGGTTTAGTTGGGGAGTGTAGAGTGGCAAGAAACTTCATTCAGCAGTTTAATATTTATTTTGGGGAGCTCCCTTCTCTTTGTTTTTACGTCCAAAAAATGCAGGAAGGCAGCCTTCAAGATTGAGTTTTTCCATTTTTCTGCAGTACAATGTGAGAAATGCTGCGACGGGCTGACGCTGGGTGGAACCAAGCAGAGAAGAAACTTGCACCAGAC
Organism: Platysteira castanea; assembly: GCA_013397175.1. Lineage (NCBI taxonomy): Eukaryota > Metazoa > Chordata > Aves > Passeriformes > Platysteira > Platysteira castanea. The sequence goes on from VYXC01001380.1 coordinate 1,061,334, forward strand.
GTTACACGCCAGCCTACAGTGGGACACACAGAGTTTAACAGGCGAATTTAAACCCTTCTACGTTTTCACTTGAAAAGGAAAACCACAGTTTCTGACCCTAGAAGGTCTTGTAGCTCTGTGAGCCACTTCAGGGCTTTGCATCACAGACGCGTGTGAACATACTGGGCTATGAACTCCGTGAGAACACAGCCACTTCTCAACAGCTGAGCTGTTCTTGCAACAAGACCAGGTAAAAAAAGGGCTACAGGGAAAATGTGGGTGGGGAAAGTGCTGCCAACACCCCAGAGAATGCTATTCACAGCTCTGATGGACAGCCCTCAGACTGAAGTGATTACAGGATAGGGAATCAGAAAATAATGTAATAATTATTTTTCTAGAAGTCTTCTCCCTCTTTTTTCTCTGCTTCTTAAGCTTTGAAGAAGTTATTAAATATCAATGCAAAATAAATTCAGGGGGAAAAGTTTTAGCATTAAATTAACTTTTTATTGCATTTTAACATTTTTAATCCAGCAGACAAAAAAAATCATTATTTTCTTAAATTTAATTAATTTACTAAACTCCTCACAGTTCATTGAATTCAATCCTGTATCTGCGATCTTTCTAGGTCCATTAAGCTCCTGGGGTTCAACTTCCTCTCTTCTAACTCATAAAAATCTCATCAAAATGGAAATAAAATGCAATTTTGAACTTGCTAATGAAGGGAAAAAATGTTAACTTTCCAGTGCTGTTGAATTAATGGATTATCTTTGCCAGCCCATTTTAAAGGAGAAAACTTTCACACTGGGGCAAACTTATAAGAGTGGGAATAATTGCACAAAGAGGCATTAGCTGTGCTGGTATTTTCCACTGCTTTACTCTGCCACTACCCAAGATATTACTACATTAAGATTTCTTTCCCCTGAGCTTGCTTTGTCTTCTACCCAAGTAAGATGGATATGAAAGTTCTCATAGCATATCACATATTATTAACTGCAGAAATAGTCTGAGATATCAAACACTCATTATGACTGCAGTAAGGCACAGAAACCCCTGCAAAATTTTAAGTCTGGGGAGTAATAATAGGTTATTGGTTCAGAGCAAGGAGTTTTGAGGGATGGAAAGTGAAAGTGGGTTTTAATTACTTAAAACAGGGAGAGGGGAGAAGAGGTGGGGAGGTCTCTGGTTTTGGTATTTTTGCAGATCAGGTGGTGTTGTATCACCAGATAGCATTTTAGTTTGCTTTCTATGTAGTGCATTTCTTACATTTTCAAGTTGGTGGTATGTTCTTCTGATCTTAAATCAGGGGAGAGTAACAAACAGTTGGAGACTGCTAAGTTCCACTCCTGAAAAATACACTTTCCAGTGCCATAGGAAACAATTTGGGGGTTTTCTAACCACTAAGTATATAAAAGAGAACTCACATCCAGAAATTATAGGACTAGCCATATTTTCCCTAGTAATTAGGTTTTTTAATTGACTGTCCTAACACTTTTTTTACCTTAGCCTGTCTGGTTTTTGCCTTTCCTCAAAAAATTACTTGCATGTATTGTTTGCATTTTTGTCTTTCCCCATTATTTTGTACTGCTTTGCCTCCTTTTAATCATAATATCTTTCAAGATAACTTTACATAAGAAATAGCTGGAAAAAAAGAAGATATTGGAAAACAAAGAAAAAAAAAATTTTAAGCCTGAAGCGGAAAAAGGATATGAAAGAATTGAGAAAAGTATTGAAAAGAGAAAAAATTAAAAGTGACATGCTTATCGCTGTGAAATGGAAACTAATTCAGAATTCCACAAGGAGAAGAAAAGGCAATTTCTCAAATATTTCTAACAAAGTGCAATATGCATTTATAAGTAGATGTACATTGCTCAAGAAATAACTGCTCATTTTATTAATTTTACTCTCATTACTATCATCATTGTTGTTATATATACAAGTGTATCATGCTCATAGACCAAGCCAGACTCGGTTAATGCCTGTGCAAATCATGTGCCAGGAGTGACCAGACAAAATATTTTTTTCATATTAATAGCACTTTATTACCATCCTCTAAACACAAAACCTGAATGAAAGATGAGAATTTCTTTCGGGAAAACACTGATCATCTCTCAGATAGACAAGGAGTTGATATGTTCCCCCTTCTGGAGAAATCGCACGTGGCTGGATGAGGGCTTGGTAACTTGTGGATGCTCTCCCCTGAAAGAATGTGCCTTTATTTAGCTCTCAAACGGGGAGATTTGGAGATTTTAATTTTCTGCACGTTAAATACAGACAATTACAGTTTCTATTTATGAGAGGCCTTCAAATCCTCTCTCTACTCTGCCAATATTTCCCTACTGCCCATCAGACTACATAAGTTTACCCAGTTCTTTGAGACATCAGTAAGGAAAACCATTATCCTCCCACACAATTGTTTTCAGGGCATAACTACTGTCCTGCTACAAAGTTTTTCTTAGTGTCTAACGTAACACTACATATAAAACCTCATGCTATAATTTAAGACCATTACTTCTAGTCCTTTCCACAAAGAATGAAGAGAGCAATTTTCTCCCTTCTGCCTTGAAGCAGACTGCTAGATGGATGCCTGCCTTTGGCTATCTCTTCCCTAGGCAATTCACTTTCAGTTTCTTTCAACTTTCCTGGCAGCAGTCTTCAAGTTTTCAGCTCTTTCCAGGCTCTCAAGATCTGCACCACCTGAAATACAGAGATAAGACTCACATTCTGGCACCCTAGAAAGCCTTTATTGAGTCCTGAGAATGGTTATCTCAAACAGCCTGCAAGAAATCTTCCTAGTCTATATCCTGGAATGAGATCTGCATTATTTGCATGGTCTGAAACTGCTTGATTTGTTATCCTACTCCCACTGTTCTCCTCCCTAAAATACTACCTGGCTCACATTTCTTCTCTATATTTACACTGTAAATTATTCCTATGAGGCAGGGCACCTTGCACCCACTTTGTTGACTTGCATGTTATTTCCTTTTCCAAATCATGTCTCCATCTTGATTCTCAGGACATTTGCAGTCTCTCCTCATTTAACATTACCCAAAGCCGTATTTTCATTCCACCAACAAACTGTTAAGTATGGCTGATAATTTCAGGGCAACAGCTTGTGGGATCCTTCCTAATAGACTCTTTCAATTTAGTTACAGAGAGCAGTTCTCCCTGTGTGGCTTTCCAGTCTTTTTTCACTCAGAGTACAATACTTTCTGCTGGACTACTCTTTTCTAGCCTGTTTATTCATACTGTGCTCAAGTTTTCTTTGGGTGAGCCAAGGCAACCTAACCCACAGCTCCACATACTTGTTGCAGCATCACTACTACTCTCCTATCTCATTTAAAAGTGAGAAACCCCTCTCACTCAAACTGCTCTTTAAATCTTCAGTGTTATCACAAAATGAAGATAACTTCCAATGCCAGCTTATTTAGATACACTGGCTGTTAATTAGCCACTGGTGTTAACATCATTGTTATCACAGGTGATACCCAGAACATAAGTTCCACCTGAGGAATGGGTGATTTAAGAGCTCCTAGCCAGCAAGCAGCTGTGGTTCACTGGCTTCCAGTTCTTACAGCTAGACATGCACCATCACCTCTGCAAAGGGCCTGCTGGGGATTTTTATAAGGAAGCTTATTTTCTGGAACACATTGACTCAGCCTGGTTTTTAGTACTCTGATATAAATGTTCAGGCAAATATTAGATTATTAATATTCTTTCTAAATTTTGCATTACCTAAAATATCAGGAAATTATCTAATTGGACCCTGCCTCTGTAACTTCTGCTGCTATAGTCTCTTTCCTTCTATTTCTTTCTATTTCTTTACACAAGGCAGAGGAAAATTAGCAGATTTTTCAGGAACAGTCCAATTTACAATGATGGATTCTACTACCTTCACTCACAATGAGAAGGCTGTCACATTATTTAAGCATCTGAATGCACCTTGAACAGGACAGAAGTGCGGCCTAGTCTGAGCACCATCACAGAGTATCCCAGGCAGGTCATTTCAAAAGCAGGTGCTTCTCTCACCTGCTTTGTCTTGCTGTGTTATCCCTCACCCTGTGTTTGTACCGCTTCTTACACAATGAGCCCCAGTTTGGCTCAGGATAGAAGTGCAAATGATAAACAGTAAAAGGAGGAGGTAAAATAGAGCTGCCTGTGATTTAGCAAAGGTGGTACAACAAAACCCCAGGTTACTGATGTACATACAATTCTTACCTTTCCAAACTGGTGTTGGTGAGATTTCACTATATCTGTATCTTCATGCTTGGGTTCAGTCCCCACAACCTGACACTTGGCTGAACGTGATAAGCAGCCTGGCCATACTCTTCCACCAGCATAAATGACAGACTCCTCTGTAGGACTACAACGAGTCCACATGGATTCTCTGTGGTTTCCTGCTTCTCACATTGAGTCCAGACATGGAGTGACCTCATTCTCATGTTAAATACTGAGTGATAAATCAAATCAATCTAAATCTGTTTGCCACCTGTCCAGAATGGTGTGTAACCAATGGAAAGCAAATAAACCATATGCTCATATAATCTTTTCTGAATATCCAGTGCAGCTGAGATTACCTGGCTGTGTTATTTCTCAGTGTCAGTTAAAACCAAAGGCAACGGGGATGGAGAGACTTAGATTTGACACAGAGGTGATCTGGAGGAACACTTCTTCCTCATGCACTTCTCCCTGCAGCTACTGCCAACCTGGAAACATGTGCTAGTTGCTTCTTTAATCCCAGCTCTTGGGGTACCATGACTATCTGGGACATTCACTATTGTTTTTTAAAGTGCTCTTCTAGCCCGAATGAAGAAAAAAAAATATTTGGCAACTGCCATATGAAAGCAATTTCAAGATTCAAAACTTAAAAGGAAAAGAATTTTCTAAGTATTCAGTTTTTAGAAACCTTGCTATCTGATAGTGCTGAGAGGCATGGAACGGGTCATTCATGATTTCAGAATAATTGTTCCAATACCACCAGTTTGAGAAGTAGTTCAGTGCCCAAACTTCCAATCCAGACAATGTGTTGCAATAGCAGCAGTTAGGAAAAAAAGCCTCTAAAAAGCAGATATAAGGATATTTGCTTTCTGTTTCACCCTTGCTTTGATCACAAATAAATTCTTTTTGTCCCTATGGAAAGCCCATAAATACCAGGCATTTATTTCTCCATAGATTTGCTCAGAATAAGTCAGTGATGCTGTTATTACTGTTCTATTCCAATTTTTTATTCTCTCCTTTCTTTTTCTGTTTTTTGTCAGAGTATAGTTTTCCTCACAATACGAGTACTTGGGGAAATCATTACATTTTGATAATTTACTGCCCTTAGTTTGTTGAAACTCCTATTCCCCCCTACATTCACACACACACTTCTGTCGACCACTGTAATTATGTTTGGTTTATATTTTTTACTTTATTAATTGAAGAACTGCGTTAAAATTACCTCTACCCCAGTGGGTGCCATTGTTTGCCTCGTGGAGATTTTATTCAGCTGGTGAATCATGTCAATTAACTTGTGCTCTAATTATTAAATGATTCACCGATATGATTATGTGTTTTATGTCAAGCTACTGATAAACTGATAATTCATAATGTTACTTAGGCAGATAAATCACTTTTTCTAAAGGAGCCGTTTGTTACATTTGTACTTTTGGTCATAATTAATATTCCATTGAATTTGGATGCAAGCTGTGAAGACTGCTAATTTGGTTTTGCTGGCAGTTATCATGCTCTCTGCAGAAAGCAGACTTCTCTAGCCAGCACCAGGATGCCAGCATCCGAGGGCTGATGCTACCCCTAAAAGTGCTCCCCATTTAGTGTATCTAAAGGCAGCACTCTGGATGAGCCATGCTGCAGGGGAAGTTTTCCCTAAAATGGGGCTCCTTTAGGGCAGCTCAAGCTGAGCAGCTGGCACTGCCAGGCAGGAGCCTCTTCAGCCTCTTAATTGCTCCCCTGTCAAATTTATCTACCACGGCTCAGAAAGCCATGAGTTTGGCACTGACCTGGGGATGTGCTTCCCAGAAGTTTGTATTCTACTTTTATAACATTTCTGGGGCAACTGATCCCACAGAGGGCAGCTGCCTTCCCCTGGCCCTGCTTACAGAGCCTCCAAGCCTGCACCCCAGCATACTTCAAAGCACCCCCAGCAGACCAGGGAAGGCAGATACTTCCTCCGTTCTCTTGCACCTGTGCACGAAAAAACAATATCCAGCCCAAAACCCTACTCATGACCTACACCATCATCTTCCCCAGCCCAGAGTAATCTCCCAAAATCCAAGGCAGACGTGTTGTCCCTGCAGAGCCTGGGTCAGTTGTACCCTGTACCACTGCACCAGCTATTTATCACAAAAAGCTTTCGTTCAAGTTAATTCAAGATGTGTCTTGATGTACTGTCATTTAAAAGCAGGACTATAACTTTACATAAAATAGCTCTGGCAAGTGTATAATGCTGTGTTAAAATGCATTACCTTAAATCATATCCACTTACACACAGCACTGCAATGTTTGAATACATTAAATCTCTATTGCCTCAGTCTGGCAGCCTTCACTTCAGAGAGTGAAGATTGCACACATTTCCTTGTCAATTGTCTTAACAGACAACATTTGTGATTGTGGCTTATAACCACATGGGACTTAGAGACACCCCTAGTCCCTTAATATCAGGAATTGAGGCCACAATATCTACATAGTTCCTGGGCAGGAGATCTAAAGTCTCACTAGCCAACACAAAAGCTGTGTCTCTTTCCTAGAAGAGTGGAGAGCAGAGGTCAAAGAACCTGCCCAAAGGCAAAAGGAGGATCTGTGACAAAACCAGAAATCAGCTAAGTTCTCCTGGGCAGTCTGCCCATGCTTCCCCCAGTGAGTAGTATTCCTGCAAATGCTTTTAGTCTCCAGTATTTGGGGATAACTTTTCTTATTTGTCCTGTGAGAAGTCTTATATAAGGACAAAAAAGACAGATTGATATTGAAAAGTTTGTCACCTAAGTGAATAAACTGTTTAAGTGTGATAACTATGGTTAGACATTTATTTGAACATTTAAATGACCTCCTCTTTCAGTTTTATGGTATGGCAAGGAGAGACAGAAACACAGACTGGAGAATGAAACAGAAGAGTAGTGATGCACAGCTTATTATAGCAAAATTTCCAGCTATTTCTTAAAATTGACACTGTGTTGGTTTAACAGCAGCCAGAAATTAAACTCCAAATAAACCACTCCCCCACACTCCCTCCAGTAAGAGAGGGACAAAGGCAAATCATATGGGTTGAGATCATTTACTGAAAGAAAATAGCAGTGGAATAAGAGACATACACTGACAGCAGCAAAATTAATAATAAAAGTATACCAAAAAAAAGGTGCTTTACACACAAAAGGTGTTCACAACCTCAACGTTTATTCCATGTTGCCGATGGGACAGAGACAGAATGGTGGCTGTTCCCTGCAGTGCTCTCCCCTTCCCTGAGGCCAAGACAATGGAAAACAAGGATGGACAAAGCCCCAAAATTGAGATCATCTGCATCTTGCCGCTGCTTCTGACCACTCTGCTGCACTCTGCTGGGCTGGGGCACTTTCCCGAGAGATAGAATAGGACAGGCAGCAGCAAGAGAGGGGCAGGATCCGTGTGGCTGGTCCCAGCAACCTCCTCCAGGAAGAGAGGCATTAATGCTTTTCATATCTCTAAATCAACATCTGAAACAGATTACATTCCAGCATTTTGGTTCTGAAAATGTATATCATCTCAGAAAACGCACAAATGAAACACTTTCACTATCTCAAAACATTTTCTTTAAAATATTTCAAGGGGGACTAATTATCAAAAGCCCATACCAACTTCAGACAAATTAAGACGTTTGTGTGGAAAACAAAATTGTGGCTCCCTGACAACATTTCCTTTCCAATTCTGTTGGAGGTCAAGACTGAAAACACTTAGAAATGAATAAGGTAGCAAGAGCTGATGGGAGCAAAGAGGTTGCCCTCATGGATGCACAAGCAGCTCTTTCCTGCTTAAACAAATTTCTGATACAAATTGAAACGTTTGACCTGATTAATTTCCTTGTGCCTGACACCTCCCAGATGTGCTGTGCGCTGGGGGACTGTGCAAGGTGAACTGTTCCTCAAAGCAAACAAAGGCTCTTCCACTTAGGCAGAGCTCTTATCCTGTGGGGTGATGGTTCCTGTGACCTTTGGACCCTATGACTATGACCAGACAACTGTGCTAAAATTGAAAATTGTACAATCTGGCCCAGAGCAACAAACAGAGCTTGTTGGTTGTACAATGTGACTGACTTAATGCCGCTGCAGGAACATTAATACCTTAAGTTTTTGTGTTTCTTGGCTGTTTTTAATGTTAACTCTGCAGTCTTAATGGAACTGTAATGAACTCCTTTGCTAGACTGCATTTGCAATGCTGAGCTCCTAAATCTTTATTTCACACCTTATTACAGCCCTTACTGCATGAGTCTGCCCAAAGTCATGAAGCACAAATTGGTATTATTGTGCAGACAGTACAGCTTAGCAAAAATGGCCTAAAGAGTAGGGCTGATGATGAGTGCCTTACAACATCTGCTTTGAAACAAACAAAGACCACTGCCTCATTCTTGTACATACTGGCATTTCCAAAAGACTAATACTATTGCTGCATGTAAAAGCAAAGTGTGACATTTTTGTTGTCCCCTCTAGTACCTGATTCTGTCAGACACCATCACCACAGAAGCCCAGTGGGCTTTTGTCTATGTTTGCAGGCAACTCCTGGACCCAAACCAATCCTCTCCAGGTCTCCTTCAGCCACCACCTGTCCTTCCAGGCCTGAAGACAGTGTCAGCACTCTGGATTGCAGAGGCAGAAGTGCGAGGCTGGCTCCAAACTCAGCAGTGTAATAAAAAGACCAGCAATTCTGGACAAATCTTGTGCTCCATCTCTGGGTGCACAGTCCCCAGTTCTGTGCTCATTGGAACTGTGACTGTGCAGTGGGATGGTTAAAGCACTTGATGGAAACTAACAAAAAAAAAAGTCTTGACTGGTAACAGCTCAGTCACAGGAGTATCAATGATAACTAAAGCAGGAGGAGGCATTCAAAGCCAGGGAGACCAACACAACCAAGATTTGTCTGTAGACAGAGGTCAGCAGCCATGGCACTACAGCCTTCACAAAGGTACCCTACCTCTAGAAATACTATGAACTCTTCAGTTTTAGGAGCTTTAAAGGGAGAGGGGATGCTTAGAACTTCATGGGGCCCGTTATTATTAAACTTAGACCTCTGTGGAGGGTTACTTTAAAGGTATTCCCTCCCAGGCATGCTGCCTTAGAAAACTCTTATGAGTATCAGTGCTGTGGCTTCTGCCTGATATTAGGAACTGTCTACATGTTGCTTGGGTCAGATAACCCCCCTCTAGATCCAGCGGGCATTCTGAAGTGCATCAGGGCTTGATTTCCCACATCAGTGACACACAACTTTGGGTACAGGTTCCCATACAATTGCATGAAACATTTTGTGTTCCTATTGTAAGATTTCCCCACTCTCCTCACCAAATATGAATGTTCTGTATATCATATCGAGGCACAAAATGTTTTCAGTTGGAAATTCTGAGTTTCCAAATGCCTGATATACTCCAGGGGACCCCAGAGAAGTAAACCATGGGTGCCTTCCAATTCTGTATATTCTATGATCCTATGATTCTATGAGTCTGGTAGCACTGGCACTGGGACAGTGCAGGACTAATCCCATGGAATAACTTAGAAATGGCCAAGGCAGTGCATAGAGCTGAAGAGAATTGACAGGGGCTGGCATCTTACATTCATTAACGTGTCATAAATATGGTAATTTCTGAAATACCTCCCTTTTGCCCCTTGGGATGGTAAAATATGAATGAAAATCAACCCTCAGGTTCGATTAAAATTTTAGAGATACCATTGGGTATTGCTGGTATAAAAATGAAGTTTTAGTTAAAAAGTACAAAACATGAAGGAAAAAATAAATTTAAAAATCTGTCATAAGAATAGAAATGGGCCCTCTTCATTTAATTATTTGGAAGAGAGAAGAATTCATCATCAGGTTTTTGAGTTATCCATATTTTTAAAACTAAATCTTTCTTAAGATGTAGATTCAAACGCAACTCACTGCAGGTAAAAATGAGTTCTGAAAAATGAATGTGCTCTTAAAATAGAATTGTTGAATCTTATATGGAAGGAAAAGCTTCCATTACTCAAAACAAGTTCTATTCTTTCAGTGTAGAAATAAGCACAAGTAATTTGTAGATAATTTCTACTTTTTTATTTCTGGGATTTCTGTATATCCAGCCAGCACAAGAGTTTTAACAGATCTAATCCACATTCAGAAAAATCCAGGCAGTCTCATAATAGCTTTGCAAATCAGCTGTACTCTGGGTCTGTAATAAGTATCACACTGCTGGGAGATGCTGATCAGAAATATGGTATTCATGCTGTCTAGCTTTCAGTTTACACACAGTAAATCCAGCTGAAAGCTCCAGATAGATTACACATGCCAGATAATGTCCAGATAATCAGCACAAAATGATGGAAATTGTCTAGTAGCATCTCCAATTTATAACTAGAGATCCTAGCAACCCGTGGTAGAGGTTATTTGTGATTTTTGGCATTTTCTGTAGAACCTTCATTTCTGGCCATCAAGTCACTTCTACTTATCAAAAAGAGGAAAATTAAATCCTGAAAAGAAAAGGAATTTCTTTTTAAATGACAAACATACATTTCTTTTTTTTTTTTTTTTTAATACTGATTTTTATGTCACAAATGATCTTTTTCTGTTTTGGGATTGCAAAGCCCTGTTTCCTTTTCCCTCATTTGATACAGTCTGCATGGTTGTTTTACAGGCAAGAGCCAGCTTTAAATGTTTTTTAAACCTGCAGAAAGCCCTGGATTTTTAGTGTTTAAAACAATCACTGTGGTGATGGATGAGTGGGCCATCTACAGGTGAAGAGATCAAAGTTCCGTGATAATTGCAATTTAGCAACAGAGGACAAAACAGAGGGACAGGAAACTTTGTGAAATGAGAATAAAGGGAAATATATTAAAGGAGCTAGTTAATATCTAGTTTCCTGGGTTTCTAATGAGTCAGCTTGGTGCAGGATGATGAATTACCTGCCAGCTTTGACTCTACAGATAGACCAGCATCACGCTGAAGTGATATTCATCCATGACAGGGAAGAGAGAAGGTGGTTCTTCTTAGGAAACAGTTTATTGCTACTTTCAAAAGCAGTGGTGCTGTGGAGACAGACCTGGGAAAGCTGATTTGCATTTCACTATAGCAGAGGCAATCCTCCTTTTCAAGCTTTGAAACAGTTATAAAGCAGTGACTTTAAACTGACACCTCAAGGAGACTATTGCAAGACGCCTCCATTACTAGTTCTGGAAAGAACACCAGGACGGTGCCTTGAGGGGAGAGTGGATTTGGGCACAAGCAGTGCTGTGCTATGGCATGATGTAGGCCACGCAAATCCCATCAGTGAGGTTTTTCTCCTGTGTTGATACCAGGCACAAACTTTCCTCGTTGCATTTCCATTCACTTTCAATAGCTGCTTGATGCTTCTCAAGGGAGAAAGCCACAATGAGGAGGCCTCTGGGCAATTACCTATGAAATTCACATCCTCAGAGATTTGTTCCCAGTCACCCACTAAAGTCAGAGGTCCAGATATAACTGAAAGCACATTTCCAGTCATTGAAATTCACAAAGCAGTAACAAAACTCACCTACGTGTTACTGATCCAAAAACTCGGCATTAATATGGCAGACCCAGATTCTAGCTCTTGTTGGTACAAATGTCTCAAACATTACTCTGCTTTCAAAGTGTTCATAGCCTGGCCCTTCACTCTTATTTCTCCCTACATTTCCTAACCTTGTATTCATTTTTTCAGTTGAATGCCTTCAGAGTGAATGCTCTTTTTCATTATTATTTTTTCTCTAGCATTTCTCTAAGGACTGCCCAGAGGAAGAGTGAGAACTGAAATATTTATGTATGCAGATGAAACGGTTCTTCTAGTTGCTGTTAATGATGTTTGTTTCCATTTCTACTATCCTCTCTCCCAAAATGACATGTACGATCACCAAGCTTAATAATATTCATCTCTCTCAATCTTAATAAAACTCTGCTAGGCTCTCTGTGTATTATCACATTTAATCCTTCTAATACCTTTAATGCATCTGACCCTGTCTGTTCAACCTGGCTGTGAGCAGATTCTGGTTTTGGACTTATGAGTGTCTTTGATAAATTTACACTCTATATACTTAAAAATCCTCCCCTTCCTTAGTAAACATCCTGGTGATTAAACTGCAAATATAATTAAGTTATTCTCAGCAGCCAGTGTTGGGCAAAAGGCAGAGATGTGGCTATCTGGATGAGTCCATTTATTATTTTGATTTAATCTGATCACAAACTTGCCCACATATATTAGGAAGTAATGTCTGTCTCCCATGATTTCGCTTGGGCTAATTATGCTCTTAGGCTTTGTCAGGCCACTTGACGTCAAAGGTTTGGCAACTTTGCTCTCTTCCCTAAGAAACAACACAAAGGGATTCTGGAATTGTCTGAAGGTGTTCCTTCGTGTTTGTTCTGGCAAACTTCAAATTCTCACAAAATAAAATCTTTCTGAACACAGAAGGGTCGAATGAGTACTGCTTTTCATGGTGTCTTTCAGAGACATTGAGAAGTTCAGTCTTCATATCCAGCGGTACAATGACACAGAGTCTGCAGATGTGTTCTGGGGCAGTGCATGGCTGGCAGTCGTGGGGTGCCAGAGAAAGCACCCACAAGTCTCTTTTTTTTAAATTCATCCTGTAAACCCAGAAACCAACACAATGAAATCTGCTGCATGAGAAGAAAGTTAGTGACATTACAGCAGTTCCTGCTCTAAGCAGGAGGTTGGACTAGATGACCTACTGAGATCCTCTCCAACTTGAAACATCCTTTCATACTAAAGCTAATCTCTTTGCATTTATAGGGGAAATGAAAGGGAAAGGGATTAGCTAATGCATTTTGAGCACTCCTATTTTGACAATTTCCATACACAGACACATACACACAGGACATCTGAGCAGTGCTGTCAGCAAACAGCTAGAATGAAACTTGGTCAAGTGCTCAAGCAAAATGGCACACAAAGGGAAAAGAAGAAAAACTGAAGGTATTGTGAAAGAGAGATTGTGGCAAAGCAATTAGGATTCCTGCCTTGCAAGTGACAGGTGGCCAAGAATCTGGGAGGAAACTGGAAGTTATTAGAAAAGCAGTTGCAACAGAAGATCAAAGCCTATTTTGTGCCCACTTGTTCTGGAGCAGCATAAATGTCTCTGTGTAACTGAGAGGTTAAAATGGCTGCTTAGGCACGTTAGTGTTGTAAGGATTTCCTCAAGCATAATGTTAGCTTCTCTTCTACCAAGAAAACCCACCCGCAAGTCATTTTTCTCTTTTCCAAGCTCAGGAAAGCCTGTCCTGGACAGATACTTGTCATGTCGTGGCTTTGGAAATGAAGAAAAACTTTCCATTGCCTATTGGGAATTCAATTCTACTTTCCTGGCTTTGTGGTTTACATTCAGGCTTGCCAAGGACCTTTCTTTTTCTTTTATGTGGGTTTGCAGGAATTTTGTTTCCTTTACCTTCGTTTAGATGGACAGGGACTATAAGGTGGGTTTAAGGGCAGAATAGCTGCAAGACCATCCCCATTTTTGTATGAGGCATATTTTTGTCCATTCCCTGTGCATTGGTTTTACTCACATCTGGCTTGATCGGGGTGCTGACCAGGAGGCTGTGTGGTACTCACCTCTGTCAATTTCGTATTCAAGAAGCACATTATGATCAAACCTGTTTCTTTGTCTTACACAAGGTCCAGACAGATTTTTAAATTGAACTTGGGTCAATTTTCACCAAAAAGAGGAGAAGATGGAGAAGAACTTATCAGAAAGCAGTATATCAGCTATGGGTTGTTAGCTGAAAGAATAACCGACAGCCCAGAAGGCTTTTTAAATTAAAACCCATTTTCTGAAAACAGATTTTGCACGCTATGTGTTAAATAAATCCAGATTGGATGAAAACAATGCCATCTCCAGATTATTTTTTTTTCTTTGGGCAATTTATTAAGCTGTAAACCCTAAACATTTTAATAAAAATACAGAAGTACAAAAAAACCTCAGTGTGGTTCATCTTTTATTCAACAGCATTGTTAAATAAGAGGCATCCCCTTCAGGGCAAAAAAATGCCACTTCTATTTCATACTGTACTTATTTCTCTAATGTCTCCTAAATGATTATTTGCCAAAAAGCATATTCCAGCACCATCATTTCTCCTTCTACCTCCCAGCACAAAGGCTGTTTCTGCTTCTCAGCAATAAGAGATCTGCTGCGTCTTCCCATCTTTTCTTTTTTTTGTTTTTGTGTGCGTGTGTATGTGTGCTGGCAAATTCAATCTGCATTACAAACAGCAATTCTACATGCCAAGCAAGATGCTCTGCAACCTTAGCCCTGTGCTCTTTCAGAACAGCATTCCCAGAGGAGGGGCTTTACAGTTTATTAGTAGCATCCACAGAAATGGCAACAGATATCCCTGCTCCTTCCTATGTATTATTCATAAGGCTGCAGATTTGTCATGATAATTCATTGGGTAAATCACAGACTCCTCTCACTGGGGCCTCGAGTCTGTGGACCTGGAGGAGAATAATAGCAAGTTGTGGACATTGCACAATGTGTGTCAAAGTTTTCAGTATCACCCCAAGTTGAAGGGAACATGCACTTGAGTTTCTCTCCTTAAAGACAACAAAAATAACAATGAAAAGAGTGTCTGCACGTCAAGGAGAATTTATTCTGATTTTTAAATTTGAATAATCATCTGTTGGAAAACAAACTGAAGTCCATGGAGACATTACAGGAAATAGTAGGTGATAACTTTCCTTTATTACTGGACTTGGGAGTAGCTCAGTTGTTGTAAGGAAATGCATCAGATCCCACTTTCAGTTTATCAAATGATCAAGAATTGACTTTTCCAAAGACTGAGCTGCCTTCAAACCGAGCATCTAAATCCCTTATGTTCTCTTGAACTTTCTTGTCCACAGTAAACTGAAACATAATTTTAAAACTTCGGCTTTTCTGGAAAATATAAGTGGATATTATACATATTTTTATCTTAAAATTAAAAAAAACCAGAATGAAATCAGCTTGCAAAAGGAAAAGGAAAGCATACATACATGTACAGAACATACATACACATGAAATTTGGTGACATTCAGAAATCAATGCACCTCCAGTGCTGTCAGGTCTTGACCCCTAACCCATTTACACTCATTTTGTGCCCTATGACATTAGAGAGAGTAACTTAATGATGTGAATGTATTAGTTCTCTGTTCATCTCCTGGATGCCACATGCAATTTCAGTCACCTGTTTGAAAGGGTCACAGAGAAGAAATAGAGAAGAAGAGTAGTACACAGATACTCAGTGGTTTGATGTAGCTTCTTCAGAAAGCAAAATTAATAATCTGTGACTCCTCAGCCTAGGAAAAGATCACTCAGGAGAATGGAGCAGAGTTCTATAAAATCACAAGTGGCACAGACAAGACAAATAGCAAATAATGTCTTTGGTATTTCCCAGCACATGACAACCAAGATCAGGCAGTGGTTTCAGAGCAAACAGAGAAAAAGAGATTTCTCAGTCAGATGTACTTGCAGTGTGAATCTCTATGAGGTGAAGATGTAAATAGATTGCAAAAGAAATTAGGCAAATTCAGGGAGGAGAGGCCCATCAGGAGCTATTGATACTACTGATCAGCTGAATTCTATAGGTCAAAAAACCTTATACCACACTTTCACGGATGTTGAATAGATATATCAGAGGAAGGCATATATATTCTAGTGCAAGAATTTAGGAGATTCAAATTAAACTAGGTGGAGATAAGCTCAAAACAAATGTGTAGTTCCTCCAGGAGTGTGCTATTAGGCTGTGAAACTTAGAGTGTCCGTGATGAAAACAGTTTAATTGGGTTCGAGGGGAGAACAGAAAAACTAATGGAAGACAAGTTGATTGAGGTTTACCATTAGGAAGCCACTTGAATTAATAAATGCTTGAATAATATTCAGTGTAATTGTTATACAAACTCCCTCTGTTCTTACTCACTCCTGCTACCCCCACTGCTGAAGACAAACCCTGCAGGCTTTGGCCCCCAACAGCTGCTCAGATGCTTGGAGTGGCCATGGGTCTGCAGCACAGTGAGCTGGGGCAGGGGGGTTGGATTTGGTACTGAAAGGGTTTAAGGGGAGTTTGTTCAGTGGTCAACTCACTGCACATTCCCCCTGTAAGTCAGTTCTCTGCACACACGATGCAGCTGCTTATTGCTCTTAGGCATCAAGAAACCCTTCAAAAAAATGAGGCACAAAGCTCCTGCAGAACTAATAAAATGATAGGGTAGTTTTTTAAGAATCAAGTGCATCACAAAGGCAAGTTATTAAGAAAAAATATTCTCTATACATCTTAGGATCACATTCATAAAAGTATTTGGCCTCCTAACTCTCATTGACCTCAGCAGTTAGGAATCAAAATACCTCTGTAGCATGCTCTGGCCAGCTAGGAGGAAAATAAAGTGATCTGGTAAATAGCAAAACCAGTAAATATACCTGTATGACAATGATCAATCCTGTTTTGTCAGACTTGGTCAGATCCTACTAAATGATGATTTCATTGTGCTGCCTAGCAGTGAATATTCCAGGAACAGAAAGCTCAAGATTGACAAACAATGCTCTGATTCTTCTCCCCACACAACTGCTCCAACAAGTGAGACACTGAAGCACAAAGGATTTCAGTAAAAACTTGTAATGAAGCACTACTACCAAGAAACAAGAAAACGAAAGGAAATGGGCATTCTTGCATCTGTGGTCAGGTTTCCATCCTGGGCTTTGCTGGGAAAACAGTCCAGCCAGATCCCTTGGGGCTGGCCATCACAAGGCCTGGAGTAGGTCACAGGTCCCCACGTGGTTCTGCTTTGCTTAGTTCTAGTACACATTGTGGGCATTTTGCATCTGCCAAATCCCAGCCTGAGGGTTTATCAACCCCTACAGAACAGATGGTCCCACAGATGGTCTTTGCTGCCCCTGATCAACAAGCTGGCACTCATCATCTTTTCCAAGAACCAGGTTTTCTCCTCAGATTCTTTGCTTGGGGGATATTGCAGGAGGTGTTTGGCCCATAGCACTATAGAGAAAACCCCACAGCAGCTTCTCTGTGACAGTAACATGGATGCATTTCCTGGCTGACAAGTAGGTGTTATCTTTCACATTCACAAGGTCTGCATATTCACCAGGGCAATCTTTGTCCTTAGGCTCAGAAATTATTCTGATTCCAAATATTTGGAAGTGGGGGGTGATATCCCCACCATCTCCCACCCACAAAAACTCAAAGCAATCTTATTTTTTGTTAACATTTATGAGCTCAGACACAACTAAGACAAAAGTTCAAAAGATTATAACATTACACTGAAATGCCCTAACCTTAAATATTTCTTCTGCGTTTTTAGCGTTCTTTATCATTTTTCTCATTCTCACATAAAGATGTTCTTGTGAAAATGGAAACATTGCCTTCTGGTTTCCCAGATAGTCATGGGAAGTCACTCACTTACGAAGCACAGTATCTTCCAACACTTGTGTGTTTTCAAAGGAAAAGAGTATATTTTGAAGGCACATGTGACATCTGTGGAGGGGAGAAAGTTAGTTCTGCAGTTCATTAATCCAAACAGCAGCTCTTCTGTGCACAAAAGCTTTTGTGGGGGTTTTTTACCCTAGCCAAATTGCCATGGCCTGTATATATGTTCAGGTGTAAAATTGCAAGAGGTAATTACTTTCCAAGAGTGCTATCAAGGCTCAGGCACCCTCCTCAGCACATAAATCTGAGGCAGTCACACATGTCTCCAAACCAAAGGAGGCTGCTTGAAGAAATATAAAAACCCTGAATTTCCCTTCTCTTATTTAAACACCTGCAATTTCCTCACAGAGGCAATGAGTGCAGAAGCCCCACATAAATGGTTTGAAATGCAGTTCTGAATCAAGCCCTTAAGGATTATTAAAGTAATCCATCTTAATTATAGTGAAAATCTGTTACTGGCCTTACATAATAATGCTTCATTTATAATTTCCACTTAGATCTGCTTCCCTCCTTCTCATGCTTCCCTCCTTCTCCTACTTTTTCTTTAACTGCCTTTGAACAGAATTACCCAACACTTCTGAAAAGTGACAGAATGTTCTTTGGGTGACAGGATGACCATGTATTTAAGGCAGAAGTCTAAGGAAAACAAAACTGTAGGTTTTTATCCTAGTCATGTCTTCAGCCAAGCCTTTATAAGCAAATTTCTGGCCACCTTTGCAGTCCCAGCCAAGATCAGAGATTACTGAAGTGAGATACCATAAAGGCTCATCTCTGCCCAGGTTAAATACTTTTACCTATCTGTCCTATAACTTGCATTCCCTGTGCTGTTGGTGCTAATAAATTATGGCTTTCTCAAAGGGAGGATGTAACTCTAAAAGGCTGGTTGATCCAATAAGACCCCAAAAGAGCAAATGATTCTGTGTTAGAAGAACAATTAGAGGTACAGGTGTAGTACTGTGTTCTGATAAAGTTTATGAAGACATACATCCCAAGTGTTTCTGACGACACCAAATTATTATTTCCTTTCATATTTGAGTGAGGTTTTGTGTTCTGTGCAAAAATAATTGAGATGTTACTTTGGTTTGGTGTTTAGGAAGTGACATGCTGGCACCCCAGCTTCAAAATCTTTGCATTAAATGCTTTCTGCCAGGCACCTCCTTCTCCAGGCAACAAGCCTGCACCCAGAGGCTCCTCATTTTGGAAATACAGGCTGACACCCAAACAGGAGCAGATGTGAAGTTTTCAATCAAGCAGTTTTCAATGCACAATTCTTTGGTGAGCCATGCTTCAATTCTCCTGTTTATAAAATGATCAGCAAAACAACTCCTTTGGTAGTCTGAAGAATTTGTAGTCACCCACCTCTTTTCAAACCTATATTTCTCTTTCCTTTTCCACTGGCTCAACCAGAGCACAGCCCAACCAAGTGACTTGCTACCAGTCCCCAGCTCTGTCATCTCAGAATTTATCTTTTAATTTCCAGTTGAGTCCTAAACTCTTGCATAGATCTCATGCACATCTTTTCTAGCTTTTATCCCTCTATAACTTCAGTAGAAGACCTGCATTTTATCCCTGCTAATAGAGTAGAATAAGATAAGGCACAGCAGAGCCTCTCCCAGCCCAAAGGTATTTCTTGCTCAGGGACTCACTGCTGGCAATACTGAGAGTGCAGCATCAGTCACAGCACAAAAAGCTTTCGGTTCCCGAGTTGTTCAACAGATATGGGCTACTTAGCTTGAAAAAGGAAAAAATAATGAAATAACAATATGCAAACTGTGAACTCTATTTTCAGTTTTACACTTGGACAAAATAATGAGCAAGGAAGTGTAATACTCACAGACAGCTCGGCTGACCACAAAGGAATATGCTTCTTGTCAGCTCAAGCAACCTCAGGAAATACCCCTTACTTCCAGTCAATTGCAACATTTGCATTATTTATATTAATTTCTGTTTTAATTCCAGTAAAGTCATCTACTATCTCTTTACCATGTACAGCAGAGACCTGAATGAAAATGATTTTCAGATAAAGGGACTTTCTTTCCCCATTTTCTTTTGATGTTTTGTTTTACGGGGGGAGGGGGGGGGCGTTGTTGATGTGCCATATTGAAAATACATAATAATCTCCATTCTATGCACACAATGCTTTGGAAAACAGGAACACAAAACTGATCCCCTTGGGTTAGCTAATACGTGTACTGTTACACATAAATGTCTACCTTGCAAAATTTCTAGGCATATTATAGTCAATATTAGTATGAAGATTTCAATCTTAGATGCCCTCCCTCATCTGTGTGGGAAAGGGAAACCTAGTCTGTGGCAAACCCAGCTACAGATCAACATATCCAAGATTAAAATTTAATTGAGGCAATTATTCTTCTTTCGCTCTCCCATAGAAGAAAAGGTTAAGCTAAATTTAAATAAGCCATGTTGATCTCTACATTATTCATTCAGTTGCTGATATATCACTGTCTTGATAATTTATGGGTTCTAAAAACTACCTAGACATTCACTGCCCATCCCAACATCTTGAGGAATCATCAATTAAGATGTCCCTTGGTTCCAAAACCATTTCAACTGTAAAAGACTGGTAAGAATTGATCAAAATTATGATTCAATCATTTTTTCAGACGGAGCTCTCTGATCTCACCACATGGTATCACCTTTCCTTCCTGTGGTGATGTGGATGTCTCCAAGCAGAGACTTCTCAAATTAAAAGCCCACTATTAATTCTAGAAGTGATTTAATACTGCTGCATTTGTAAATCTACATCTTGTTGTGTCAGCTTTACATAAAATCTCCTTTCTTTAGGATTGTATGACATTTTGCCTTTTGTTTTTCAGTCCATTTTAAGCAGTATTTTCAAATATAAGAAAGGACCACAGAAAATAAGCACTATTTTCAAAAAGTGTTTAGGTAGTGAGACCCATGCCCTGCACTGTATTTTGTCCCACTGAAATCACTGGAGCTGCTTTGGAAATCTTTGCAGCCTAAAGGCAAGGAATCAAAAGATCTATATTGAAGAGTCAGCATGAAGAGCAACCACACTACTCAGGCTGTCTCTGAGTTCAGTGAATAGAAAGTTGAGCTCTCCTTGGCATTTCACCCTTGTTAAGGTGTTTGTAAAGTAGAGGAAGATAAATTTTCTTCCTGACAGAACTCACATCTCTCCTTTGACAGTAAAGGCAACATAGACAAGGAACTTTGACCAGAAGAACAGTCCAATGTGCAGTCTTCAGCAGCAAAAATACATAAGATAGTTTATAAAGCCGATGCGGTAACATTTGCAGGAAGCAACACCACATTAAATAGAGGACAACATTTCCTCAAACAATTGAAAGAATAATAATTTTAGGGTGACTTCAGCAGCTGGAAGCTAAAGATCAATCGCCTTACAATGGTATTGGGATTCCAAGGACTCCCTTCATAGACCTATCTGAATGTTTCTCAGCTTTTTATTGTAAGATCTAAGCAATAAGAATAACTAAGTCCCTCTTTCAAGAGTGACTTTGGCACTGGGAAAAAGTTTCATCTTATTGAACTGTATTTCTCCAAGCCTAGCTTTTTGTCACTGTCTTAACATGCACTCTCATGATGAAAAGAGATTCCTTACTCGCAATCTCACAACTACCAGAGTCACCAGATCCTTCTTCTACACACTCCTCTGCCGTTGCTAAAGCACAGAAAAGAAAGAAAACAGAGACATAATCCACCCAGCATGAGGCAGTCATAACAATGTGTCTCCTCTATCACACATCCTACCATGAAATGACTGTTGAAATCAATGATTCACATGCAGATACCGAAATTTCATCAACAAGAGTTCTAAAGGGGATGGAAGAGAGAGTGGAGAGACAGAGGAAAGTATTTCTGGAAAAGTGTGGTGAAAGACTCCTCTAGTGGGTCTTAAAGAAAGATCAAGATCTGCAAATAACCTTCCATTGCCTCTGCTGAGTTTCTCAGCTATGAAACAACATAGGCAGGAACAGCCCTTAAAGGCAAAAATGTGGAGGCCAAAATATTTGTGAAGAAAAGCAGCACTGAAGCTCATTGAGCACACAGAGGCACGTCAATCATTGTCAGATGCTCAAGAACACAAAACCAAAGTAAACAGTGCAAGTCATCTAATGACTTACCAGTCATGTGCAATGACTTACCAGTGTAAGTTATTTACACCGGTAAGTGGGAAGCAATGGCGACAATGAGGGAAGACTCTGTTAATTATTTACACCAGTTGTTCAGCCACAGGACTGCCCAGACACCACCAACAGAGCTCAGATTCATTTTTTCCCACTGCTGATGGATCGTCAGGCTAGAAATTAGAAAGACAACTGTCCCTGAAGGACCTAAAAGACAAAGAGAGAAAGAGAAGTGTCTGCATCCACCAAGATCAAGGTGTTTTCTGCTCTCAGCTAGGAGAGAACTCACTGGAAGGCACAGACATGACCTTGCCACATCCCAGAAAGGGATTCAGTATTTGATGCCATCCAAGAGGTCTGACTTGCTGGAAGGGGAGGACACTGCTATCAGGATGGGCAGCTTTTCCCTCCAACAGCCAAAAGGATGAGTCCAGTAGAAGTTTCAGAGATGATCACTGCATGAAGGAGGGAGGGAAGGAGGGAGGGAAGAAAATGAATTTGCCCTTATTGGGTCACATGCAGAATTGAAAAAGCTTGCCCTCAATGGCAAAGAGTATCTCTTCTTCTGTCTGCCCTGATTTGCAAAAAACTTCTGTCATACTCACACAGAGAAACCCCAGGTCACAACATGCTCAGCTAGTCTGTTGTGTTCAAGGTGTTAATAAATAATTGACAGCAGCTCCCAGAACAGACAATGTCACTTTTGGTCCCTGTCAAGTAGAAGACATTTGGGAAGTTTTTGTTTGTGTTCTTTCTCTGTGTTTGATTCAATTTTCTCCCTTCCTTCTCCCTCCAGTTGCCCTAAAGCTATAAGAATAATATAAGATCTGTCTCATCCAGTATCTGTGACAGGTACAGCTCTGCAGGCTATGGCCATGAGGAAGCAAGAGGTCCCTGAGCCTCCTGCAGCTAGCTGGCGAGTCTGAATTAACTTCATCTCCATTGGCAGGCATCTCAGACCTAAGATAGAATTGCTGCTCAGTAGGATCCAGGCTGCCCTTTTCCGCATCCTCCATGGTAATTTATGGGTTTTATTTTCCTATGTACTCTGTGCTGCAGGATTTGAAGGTGGTAGTGAGGGAACACGAGAGCTGAGTCAGCACTGGATTACAGGATCCTAGCGCAATTCAGCACCATTCCACTTCCAGCACATCTTGAGAGCTGCTCAGATGGTTAAAAAAATCTTATCCCGGATCCCTCCTTCAGGTTTTGCTACGCTCATTTGTTCACAGCAGCAAAGGATGTTGTGATACTGCCATGAGTTGAGATGAACACTTTCTGGGAGCAGGACAGTACTGGTACAAAATGAAGAATGTCAGCTTGTTCTGAAATGGCAAAAAGGGTTCCGTATAGTTGCAGCCTGCCACAGTCTAATCACAGTCTTGTCTTTGGGCTGCTGTGGTTACATCTGTGCCCTGCATGGCTTCTTGAGCAGTACTGCAATGCTAGAAATCACACAGAACCACAGAACCACAAACCATCTTGAGTTGCAAGGGACCCACAATGATCATGGAAGTTCAGCTTCTGTCCCTGCACAGGACCACCCCAAAAGTCACACCACATGCTTAAGATTGTTATCCAAATGTTTCTTGAACTCTGGTGGGAGTGACCACACGGCCACTTCTGTGGGCAGCCTGTTCCAGTGCCCACAAACAGGGGCACAGGATAACGATTGATGCCTCAGCCACTGCCCCACCATATGTCCAAGGATTGCCCATCTAGGACACCCAGGGACAATTTGTCTGTCCCTCAAATTGCTACAGTTCACATCAGGTGAGTTAAGTGTTTCTGGCAGGTGCCATGGTGCTGTTCAAGACACGAGAGGAGATGGTATTTAGTACTTCACATCAAACAACCAATTTTCCCAAACTGGGGCATTTGGGATGTCTGGAGGCTGCTGCACAGCCAAATGCAAAGCCAAAGATAGGTGCAGTCAGGCATCTGGACCTGACTTCTGGGCCCCTTTAACTGAGGCTGAACCCCTCAAAGGTTTTCAGAGCCTTAATGAGGCTGTTGCTAAGCTCAGAACTGCGGGTGGATGTCCCTTGTCATTTCAGGCTTTCTCTGCAGTGAAAGCACGTGTGTTTGGGGAAAGCTCAGGTGCAGAGCTGACACAGCTGGTTGTTGCTGACAGAACTGCTCTGGTTTTTCAGTCTCCATTTGCTAATGGAATTTGAGACCCAAAAAGACACGAGTAGTTGTTCATTAAAGTCATCTCTTCTCTCTGTCTGTTTATTTCCATTTTTAAAAGGCCACCTTCATAACTCAGAGCAGCCTGCCTGCCTTGCTTTTACTGAAGAGAATTTCAAGCAGGCTTAGACTTTATCCCTTTTTCAGACTAATAGATCCTCAATTTCAAAACACCACTCTGCACTCTACAGGACACAGGGGAAAATTGCAGCAAGAGGACGCTCTAGGAAAGAAAGATTCTTATTTTCCAGAAGCATAAATACCCAGCACACAGGCTACAACCCTTGGCTTTTCTCAACTTAGTTCAAGATGCTTTATCGTAAATTTATTGCATCTTCAGTACCAAGAGTAGCTTCTTGTCCCTCTTTTTTTTTTTTGTTTTGGGGGGTTTGGGTTGTTAGGGGTTTTTTTCTCCCAGGCAACAGATATTTGCCTACATCTTTTGCTCCTGGCTCTGATTTAATGTTGTCTTTGCCAGTCAAATTTAGTACCTGCTCATTCCAAGAATACTGAAAGTTAAGTCCAGGTGTGGGAAAGAAGATTTGAGTTATATTGTGCAATATGTCTCTGCATGGCTCCTGTCAAGGATGCCAGGTAGTTACACCATCTGATTCCCTTGGTGTCTTTTGCAATTCTGAATAAGGGAAAGCAACCACTAATAGGGAAGAGTTTCAATTCAGATTTTATTTTTTGTTTCTTTTCTCCTCAACCATTCCACAGTGTGAGGTACTGCTGGTTTTAGAAGAAAATGGCCCAGGTGCTTGGTAACATGAGGACAAGTCTAGATGAAGAAGTAATGCAAATTACCTCCTGAGTATGCCCGTTAACCTGTGCTGGGGAACCCTGTGAGCTGTGCACGTGAGCAGAGAGGAGCTGCTCATCCCACACGCACACTTTGTTGGGGAGAAGTTGGCTCACAGCTATGAAAGAACTGGATAGAATGCTTTGGTAGGAAAGTGGTAATGGTATGAAAGCACTGGATAAAGCAAACAATCCCTTCCCTGCCATGCAGCCCTGGGGTTTTCAGCCCGCTCAGTGGAAATTTCCTGAGCCAAAGATTTTATGCCTGTCTCTGTATCCAGCCTTGGATGGATAAATGTGTCCAACTGTTTGAGGGGGTTGACCCATTACTAATTGGTAAAACTTGTAGTGGAAGTAATTACTGTTCTGCAGCTGAGCTGTGCTACTCTGTAACTTTGTTCTACCCCTGTTGCTGAACTCCTGTTCCACTGGATGCTCTTGTGTCTTGGTGAATTCCCTGTTCTGCTTCACTCTTCTCATTATTTGTGATAGATCTATTAAAAGTCCACCTCTTGTCATCTCAATTGTGTGTTTTGATCTCTCCTTTCAGACCCAGACACCTGGGAAGAGTCTGGCTCTCCCCACAATAGAAATATGCAGGGAATTTCCCCTTGGGAAGAAAGGATTATTCCAAAGAAAGAATGAAATTCAGCCCTACAGATAAAAGATCAGAGTAGCGTGGGAGGATACATCAGGCAGGCTGTGGGCCCCTTTGGCTGGGTTTTTTGGGCACCCCATGGACAGGTGCCCTTGTGGGAGGCCTCTCTCACCACCAGCAGTGTCCCAAGTACCTCAGGCTCTCCCTGTAGAGTAGCAACAGCTTCCAGCTCTGTGCAAACCCAGCTGCAGGACTGCACGCCTTTCGCCAGCGCTCGCAATCTGCTGCCATTGCCAAGGGACCACCCAGCTCCACGCTCACCTTCTCGAGGCACTAAGCACGGGCCCAGCCCCAGAGGACAATGTCAGAACCAGACAGGGCACACGGCTCCGCCCGCAGCTTTGTGCCCCATGCCAGCGGGGCTGGGTGTGACCACACCGTGCAACGCCCTCGGGAGCAGTTTGTCTGTGGAAGGTGGTTCCTGTAGCCAGGACAGCGTTCTTGGAAAGTGTGTGGTTCTTTCTGTAGAAATAATAAAAGTTAAATTCAGACTAAAGTGGGTAGTTTGTATGGAAAGAAGGAGCACTCCTAATTTTGGGGCAAAATAGGAGTTAAAGGGAGCTTATAGAAAAGGGGGGAGAGCGACTTTTGACACGGGCAGATAGTGGTAAGACAAGGGTAACAATTTTAAGCTAAAAGATGAGATATTTAGATTAGATGTGAGGAAGAAATTCTGTACTGTGAGGGTGGTGAGGCACTGGAACAGGTTACCTAGAGAGGTTGTGAATGCCCCATCCCTGGAAGTGTTCAAGGCCAGGCTGGCTGGAGCTCTGAGCAGCCTGGTCTAGTGGAAGGTTTCCTGCCTGTGGCGTGGGGTTTGGAACTAGATGATCTTTAAGGCTCCTTCCAACCAAGACCATTCTATAATTCCATGACTCTGTGTTGTCATGGAAGGTGTTAGGGAACTTGCGCTGTTGTGCAAGCTCCTACAGACATCTTCCATTAAAGGATCAAACATAAATACCATATTTTTTTGTTTAAATATTTTTTCTTCAGTGCAGCACTAGCTGATTACTTACAACATACCCAGGTATTTTTCATATATTTCTTGCAGGGCATTTTAATCCCACCCCATCTCTAATAAGCACGTGAGAGAACAAGCTTTCAGTTTTCTGCTTTACAGTCACTATAAGGAAACTCATAATTCACCCTTCATGTACAGCAAAACTCTGATGAGATTTAATGGAATTCTAAGTTCTCTTTATGTACATACTGGGAATCAATGACAAGGTTGTGAATTCATTTGCTAAGGGACATTTACAATCCCTCCCTGCAAAGTAAAAACAGAACATATGCTTTTTGTGGTAGGAGACTGATGTTTACTTCAGCAAAAAGTGAATAAATAATATGAGAAATCTGTTATTTATTTCTTTTAGACCTCTTGCTGTGCTTAATGTATATGTTATCTATTATACATTTTAAGCATCACTTAATTTCCAGAGAAATGTATACACATCTTAAATTCCTAAAGAGGAAGGTATTAACTATAAGGCAGATAGAGGAAGTTCTTGTTCTGGTCTCAGAATCTGTTTAGAGCATGAAGATCACAGACCTGAGATGTTTGATCAGTCATGAGCAGCGTAGGCCCACAATGCATTTTAGAAAGCATTTTTGCTGGGTGTCCCTCTGTTCCACGCTTTACAAAACCTACCTACTGGAAAAAAAGTTTGGAGCTTTGAAAGTTTGGTTTTGCTAAAAGAATTCTGGAAAAAATTTGAAATCAGAGCAGCTCCTCTCTTTTTTCAGCTATTTTCACATCATGGAATTGTAAGACATGGCACAAAAGGCTACATAACTGCATTTTTCCCATGCAACAAATATAGAGGTGGAGGCGGAGTCCAGACATGCTGCTGATCCTGAGTAAATGGCCTGAATCATGCAAAGATGTGAAGAGACACTTTTTTCTCATTAGATAAGGTTAGATAAATGCATAGATCTGTGCCAGCTCCTTGCTGAAGAGGTCCCATCAATGTAGATTCATAAATTAACCCTTCTCATCTGGAGGGACTGCTTTGCTCCCATTGTAATTTTTGAACTTCAGTGTGTCCTGAAATCACAGCAGCATAAAACCAGCAGAGCAGAATGATATCCCAGCCCTGGTTTTGCCCTCATCTCCTTCCTATGAAAGTATATTAATAAGAAATTTGTCTTATCCCTCTAAGCATTCAGGGGCAAAGCATGACATCAGAACAAGAAGGATGATAAATTACCAAAAGATCTCCGAGCCATGTTTGTGAAGATTGAAAAAGATGCTGTTACTTAATGTTATCTCCTAACCTCATGATCTGTGTTTAGTATGCATGTTCGGGCCTTTCCATGGAGGGTTTTACTAGTTCACTATCTATAATGGCTTTCTTTAACATTAATTTGATCCTCCACCCACATTCTGCATTCCTAATATATTTCCTTAGCACTTCATCTCTAATAATTTCAAGGAAATACATTTCAAGGAAATAAGTGATCACCACTTGTTCGAAACTGACTCAGTGAGACTGAAATTCAGCAGGAATTTTCTTGAAACTTGCTAAGATGTTCAAGGGTTTTTTGGTTTTTTTTTCTGACAGGAATATAGTGCTTGAGTGATAGGAGAGCAAAAGGTCTATTTGCTGCATGGTCCAAGTGACAGGTTCTAAGTGAGAAGAGGTGGAAGGTGAAGCTGATGTTAATGAAGTATATCTGGTGGTAATGTGACCTCAGAGACCATGCTCTTGTCTGACATGACAGCTAAGGGAAATCTTCATCTCTATCCCGCTGCCGAGAGACGGAGTCACAAAGAGAGATTGTCTTCGGTGGGAGCGCAGAAAAACCCCACACCACCCAGACCAAGGGGCCTATCTTGGCGGTCTCCCCTTTGGAGGATGCTCTGTGCTCCTCAGAGCAATATGATTTTGCCTGTGCTGAAGGCAAACAGCACAACGTGAGGTGACCCCAGCCTTAATTCACACTTGGATCCCTGCTGGGGGAGCAGGGCCCATAAAGGAGGTACCGGAGAGGCAGTGTGGATATCTGGAGGAGTAATACAGTGGGACAGCGTTGAAAGAGAGAGAACACACTTTAACCATGTCTCGGATGATGGTGGGAGAATGTGAGAGCAGAGCCCAGACCTCAACCCCTGGGCAGTGAGGGGCAATCCCAACAGCTCCGGCTGGCAGCGGCAAGGAAAGAATTTTCATCTCCAAAAGAACCACTGAACTTCCTAGTGCTGCCGAGCTGGAAGAAACCTTTTTATCCAAGGCCAACTCAGCCCGCCAGGAAAAGGTTCAAACATGGTGCAGTGATTGCCTGTGTCACTCACACACTGCTGGGATCCTGTGTTCATTCAGGGCTGCCAAGCCAGCCCTGTTCCAGAGAGGAGAGATTTGCAGAAAAGCAGGGATTTAATATCACATTAAGAAGCCATTTACTGAAACTGTGAGATGCTGACTGAAACTTGGCATGAAGCAGAACTGACTGCATCTCATCCCCTAAATGCTCAGACTAATAATGGTGTTTATCTGTTGAGTACAATGCAAATTTGTAGTGCAGGGGACAGCAGAGGCCTCAAGTACAGAGTGTTTTGCAGCAAACTCAAGCTATTTCAAGGCTTCAGATTTGTGAAGCAGTTTGCTGAAAATGCAGTGTAACAGTCCTATTAATCAAAGCCTAAAAATATTCCTTTTTTTACTTCATCTCAAAACTTTCTGAGAAGCATAAAAAAAAAGATAGTGAGAATGATAAAGGGTCATATTTATTGTGATTACTGTTATTAGTTCAATCATCATTACTGTTATTATTTCCCTCTACCCAGGATACCGACTGAAACTAAAGCACCATATTTGAATGTTATCACCCTCTTCAGTATTGTAGAGGTGCCCATTAATGATGGTTTTGGAAGGATGCTTATCCCACAATAAAACCAATTTCTGATTGACATCATGCTGCTTTAATATCCCCTCTGGCCTTCTGCCTTCCTGGGATCCCAGTGTGCTGCAAACGGTTTTGTGTTCCAGATTTTCTTCCGCTCCTGTCACATTTGTCAGTCTCATTTTGGCTCTTCAATCAATTTTCAACATACACCACAACACACCACACCACTCTTCCTTCTTCTTAGAAGATTGTGTCTTCTGAGATGTATTAAAAGGCAAGGTTTTATTAGAAAAAAAGAATCTAGCTTTTTCACCTCTATATGATGTGTAATTCTTAAATCTTTCTCAAAATCGAGTTTCAGTAAGCTACACAGGCCACAGAAGAGGGAGGCTAGTGCCTCATCTGTTTGCTTTTCCAGACCCACATCCAGACAGGATTACCAAAATGGACACAGAAACTTCAGCACGTGCCCCAGCCCAGCTTTGCCTCTCAGTTCTGCCTCCAGTACATGCACTGGGGAGAAGTATTGCAGACAAGGCTCAAGAGAGAGACCAGTTCCCATATAATTATACTTTTGCAGGCTAAGGAAATGCCAAAAATATTTTAGAAATTCCTCCACCTGTCTTTCAGGTAATATTTTCTAGTTTGCTCAGTCAAAAATGCCATTTTTCAGTTGTTTTGGTTTGGCTTGGTTTTTTTTTTTAAAACATATTGCTTCTGCCTAAAAAATAAATGCTGATTGATTTCTTTTAACTAATTTCCTCAATAAAGAGACAAAACAAATGATAATAAATAAATAGCAAAAACAGCCCAAAACTGAGGCATCAGTCAATTAGGCTACAGTATTTCACATCACAGACTTCTGACTCATCTGGTTTCCCTTGGTATTTTTGAATTCAATACATTTTCTTCCAGCTTGCAAGCTTAAATGCTCACATACTGCCCGATGAAATACCCTCTAGAGCGGATGGTACTGCAAAGTGCTGAGCACTTAGATGAATAATTTGTGGGTTTCTTCAGGGCAGTACGGACTATGCATTTCCAAAGAATCTAAACAATTTCTTTGTATGCTTCATCATCTTTCAAATGTCATATTTAAAAAATCAAGGGCTGGTCAGAATTGGTCTCTGCCAGCCTTGAAATACCTTTTATGAGTTAGATCTTGTCCATGCAATTAGCTGAACTACAGTTTAGGCAATCGCACTTTGTAAACCCGAATTTCTCGTCGCCCCAGCTATACCCTCTTTTTTCCATCTCCTCCCTTACCTCCTTTGCCTCATGAAAGATGAAGGAAAAAGAGAAGTGCAAACTCCATTAATGCTTTCAGTCTCAAAGTAAGAAGCTGAAATGGTGAATTTTTTTCTGCAGCAAACATCTCAGAAAGAAATGTCATTTGCAACATTTTGGCTCAGCTTGACTCTGAGCTATGTGTGTTTGTGCTGCCGGAGAAGGCAGCCTGCCTGGCCCATACCCCCACAGCCATCAGCCACGCTCCTCCAGTGCCTGCCAGCACAAACTTGAGGTGCTTGTCAAAAAATTCGCAGTGGCATCGTAGCAGCTCACGCAAGCACAAACTGACCTCAAGGCAGCCTGAAACAGCACTTCATCCTGGTTTTCTGACACTTCTTTCTTCTCCCATGAAAAATAAAGTCTACATTTTCCTGTGGAAAATAAAAAGTCCATTGAAAATACTGTAAATATTTACTAATAAACCATACCAAAAAAAAATCCTGAAGTCTTGGTAGAGTTACCGCGCTGCAACTTCTGGCACTCTGCTAATAGTTAAGGATCCTCACAATAAATCAGTCTCCATTTCTTTAAGTGAGCTTTTCTTTTTGTCACCTTTAAACAAAATAGGGTTGCACATTTATCATTTAAAAAGACTTTAAAGCATTTTGGAGCGTAACATAAAAGAACATTATTTCTCCTGAAAAAAGGACCTTAATTTTTAAGAGTGCAGTAGCTACATCAGTTTTAAATCAGAGAGCTTGCAGGCCTCTAATTGAATATGATTCTGTGTGAGTGCATTTTCTTTGCTGAAGGAGAGGTGGTATTTTCTATTAGGCAAATTGTGTGCTATGTGTTACATTGTGGGTATGATGAATGAGAGAGAGATTTAATTTTTCCATCGAAAATGTCATTAAAGAAATCATTGCCATTCTCTCTGAGGCATTTTAATGTTTTATTGAAAAAAAAGAAAAAATTTCTGAGTTTAGCTTTCGTTTGGATTCTTTTTTTCAAGTACATCTTCAGATTAGTGTAGAAACATGATATACATAACACGAAAAATGTTTACAATCAAATTTTCTGTCAGAAATAGTTTAGTTGGGATATTTTTCAGAAGAAATTTTGCCTCTTTGCCTTTCAAGTTATGCATCTTATTTGGAGAATGCATTAGTCTCTTCACTGCATACCATGCATATGCTTAGATAACTGTTGGGAACAGTCAGTACATATCACAGAAGACGAGTGAAGAAAAGCATTTTTATAATTACATTTTATTACATTAAAATTTAGGGCACTTTAAAAAATGACCATAATATTAAATAAGCATGGAATTAAATAATCATAAAAACAGAAAATTAAGGAAAATTCACTCTCTTTTGTTGCATTTTCCTCTTGTAATACAGTATTTTCTTTTTTATATTTTATAAATACAGTAAAGCTTGCTGTATTTTGGAAATATGTGTTTTTGTTTGTTAAACATGTTGTTCATGCAGGTGAAAAATAAATTAAGATGTAGGACAACTTTTCACACAAAACGCAAAAAATGCATTCCATTCACCACATATGTGGAGCAAAAGTGTAAAGGGAAGTGACACATCTCTTGTCCTGCTTTACTTTGCCTTTTTTGCCCCAGGTACAAAAGGAAAGTAATTGTTAGCACAGCTCTGCTGATAAATTCCTAGCCTGTCCTCTGTCTTATACAGTAAATAAAAAATTAAATACAATAAAACAAAACTTGTTTCTGCTTCCACTGAAATAAAAATACTCTCAGTGACTTTGATAGGTGCTGATAGGGCACTAAACAAATAAACATATGCTAATTCGTGTGATTTCAAATACCAGATTTGCTAGCAGAGGACTTGCTCCTAGAAAGGATTGCTTTTCAAAGGGATCTTTGGAACAGTGTGGAACAGAAACTAATTACATGTACACACAGGAGCCCTACCTCCTGCCTTGCCTGGTCACTGGAGAAAACAGGACTTTGCCAGGGGCACATTTCCATTTGCTCACCCCACACAGGGCAGCAGAGCAGTTCTTCCCCATTCCCACACACCTATCCCCGTGCCAAGCCAAGGGAAGCACATGTCGAGGGGCTGGAGCCAGAGTGCCTGGTCCTGAATATCTCCCCTCGAGTGTCTGGTGTCCATCACCCTCCATAGACAACAGCAAGAATTCCTGTGAGGCCATGGATCTTTTACTCCATCTCTCCACAAAAATATCTCTAAACCAACTGCATGTGTGCAGCTCTTATCCCATCCCACCGTGGGAGCCACAGCAGACATCTGTTGTTCGGTTGAAGTCCTGCCAAGTGTGTCCACAAAAGATACCTTTTATTTTCTGCTTCTCTTCTCCTCACTCTTTTCAAGTGACCCTAAGCCCCTGCAGCTCCTTCCTACCTCACTCAATGGAAGTATCCTCTGCTGCAATCATCTGACAGCTGATTTCCTAAATGCTCCTTGGCATTCAGGTGCATTCACAGATGTAAATGTTGATAGCAATCAGCTTTAAATCCAGCTTTTGCCTTGGCAGATCATTAGACTGTGAATAAAACATAGAGAAATATACCTGGATTTCTGATCAGCAGTAGGTATGCTGATGACTTTCATGTGAGGCATGAATTGTAAGTGTGACAGGACTCATTACCTATAAATCACTGCTTGGATTGTGGTTAACTTTCCGTGGTAACAAAGATAAAACACACTCTCTCCCTCATTAGCTGAGCACTGACAAAACACTGCAGGGATCTTTCTGCTGCACAGAAAACATCTGCCTGGATTCAGCTTCAAGAGATCTCTCACAGAAGCATTTCATCCAGGTGAAGTCACACATGGCAGAGCAAGGTCCATGCCCTGCCCTGGACATGGTCAGTGTAGCCACCTTCACACACCCAACTCCAAAAAGTCCCAAAACCCAAAAGAAAAGTTTCCACCTGCAGCAAGCCTCTATTAAGTTAGAGGTACCCCACTCAAGTGGGTTTTCTAATCAGTTTTTGTAGTCTCCTGTGTTTTTATTTGCCTAAGAGGCTTCAGTTCACACATGCTCTGGAGAAGCTCAGCCCATCTGTGCAGTTTTCTCTCTGGCTTCATCACTGTCTCACCTGCTCCAACACATTACCTAGTGGATTGCCTCTTTCTGCCTCTCTCCTTTCAATTTACCTCTGGTGCCCATGAAGTATTGGGCAGAACCACTTTTGTGCTCAATATACCAGGACCTCAGCTTTTTTATCAGTGGTGTGTTGCATTTCCCTTACCATTGCTCTGACCATGTGGCAGGGCAGTAAAATCCTTGGGGCAGAGATTGCAAGTTAGGAGCATGACCCTGTGACTGTGGGATGAATGCATCGCTGGTCCTTAAGGGAAACCCAGAGACGCTTTGGTGTACAAGAATATCTGCTCCTGTTTGCATTCACGGATTCATAAAATTAGACAACCCTTCTAAGATCATTTCTCCCTGAAAATTAATTTTTATGTAGCCATATCTCAGAAAATCTACACAAAATCAAGGGTAGAGGCTGGTTTTTATGGAAAAATGGCAAAGAATCTGAAGGACCAAAGAAAGGGCTAAAGAAGAGAAGGCTGCAAGGTAAAATCCCCCTGATATTATAATAGTTCATGTTGTGTCTAGGTCACATTCTTTTACAGTTTGGGGTTTTTTAATAGATAATATTGGTTATTAAAAAAATTTAAGGATATAACTATTTCTAGGCATATAGAGCACAAAGAATCACTCTGCAAATTAGAGTTAAATGAAGCTTCCTGTCATGGAGACCTGGAAAACCCAATGAGCTCTTTTTCTGCTGCTGTGCCCTTGTGTGATGCAGTAACTAGAGGGCAATTTGAAAAATGGAAGATAAGTGCTTGTTGGCCTCCAGGTCCAGCAAGTCCTTTTTCTATCAAAGAGAAACCAAGAGCAAGAAAGCATTTACTGAGACCAGGTACAAGGAAGGAGGAACAGGGAGGTGAAAGGAGACAAATCACTTCCTATTGTGGCTGGCAGCAGAAAAATCTGCTGCTGCACACTGGGAAGGTGCAATTACTTTCTCCAAATAATCTTATAGCATTTTCACAAGGTATTAATCAGCATTCACAGCCCTCCAGGTAGGGACGTAGCACTTCTCGTGTTTATCATGTGGATACACAAGTTACCGGATGACAGAGATTAACTCAGATTCTTACAGCAAGTTAGCAATAGCTTTATAAAACTCTGTCTGAAGTTGAAGGATGTATACCTCCATTAGCTTTTGCTGATTCACATATAAAACCTAAGAGCCCTCCTACCTGGCTGTGAACACTACACTACTTGTCCTGAGCACACTTCTTTCCAGAGCCACTGGTGATTCCCAAAGCTCCTGACTTCTTCCCTCTCAGCAGATCCAGGGACCTCCATCTTTTGGGTGGCCATCTCTCAAGGTACCTTGACTCTTTATTTTGAACTTTATTATAATTCACCTGCAACCCTTTCTAAGGTTGTCTCTGCCGCTTTTTATATCTTCTTTGACTGTACCTTATTACTGGTCATGCTGGTGACTATAATGTGAAATGAAACTTGTAATTTTTAAAATTACCAATAATGTAGAAAGAAGGCCTAAGGGTGAATGAAAGGCAAGCCAGCATAGGTGGACTATTAAAGAGGATCCATGTGCTCATGCAGATGAAACCTAACAATAGTTAACTTTTGTGGGTTGCAACTGTGCTGATGTCCCTCTCCTTCCTTAATCACACACATTTACCTTGTATTGATGCTGGGATGATTTGTATGCCATGGGTTTCTGCTGAATTTCAAGAAGAAATATATTAACGCAAAATGAATAGCATTGTGTCAGTTCAGGGCGAGTATTTATTTCTGGAGTGTTGCATTTCTTTTCTGCTGCGCTGTCAGATTGTCTGCAGGGCAGCAGCACCCAGCATAGCAGGTGAATCACTGCACTTCATTCCACAGCATGATTTATACTTCTTCTGTTTTGGTTATGCTGTCACTGCCTCTTGTATTTATTGCTCTTTTTTCAGGCATTACACTTAAGACTAGGATCTTGATCCTCTGTGCTCTCACAACTCATAGTACCATTTGTGCCTAGCAGGGTAGCAAGTCACTGGATTGGAATGGCTGATTTATAACTAATTTGTACACCACAGTGTGTTTTACATAGAGGTGGAGTAGACAGCTGTCTACAATGGCAGATTACTAAGGGCTACAAGCCTAAAGCCTGCAGCAAGGCTGAAGGAAGGAGACCATCTGGGACACCCAACAGCAGCTGTGCAGTGGGGGATATCCTGGGCTTCATCTTCCTGAGGGTCTGCAGGTCACTGGACTACCAAGAGCTTATCTCTGGTAGAAGGTAAAACAGTCTTAATTACAGTTCTGATCTCCACCTGCCTCTACCCCTTCCCAAGGGTACAGAGGTTTGCTGATGCCCCAGAATCCCTTCCCCTGGCTGTCAGTCCCACCCTGCCTGGGGCGGATCTGGCAGCCATGCTCCGTACCAGCACAGAATGCGAGCAGAGGGACGTACACAGAGGGACCAGGCACAGCACAGGAAGATTTGAGCCATCTGTTACAGGAACCAAGGAGGTTTAAGAGTCACAGCCTCTTCACCTCTTGAGAAGGTCAGATTTCAGGGTAACCACTCTATTAGAGCCTTGAAGATTGAACTGTGATGAGAACAAAAGATTTACTCTATTATCATCTTTGAAGGTTACTCAACACAATTTTTTCTATACTTTGTTTCTTGTAAATGCTAGTGCATGCTGCAGATGATGAGAATCTGTTCCATGCTTGTGCCTCCCAAATCCTTCAAGGATCAGCACTGTTTGACAAAGAAGTTTGTACATCTGGGGGAATCAATCCAGTGAGACACTTCTTCATCCATTCCAAAGGCATTAAATCAGATCAGCTACAGGAACTGATCACAAGAACAAGCTTGAATACACTTGTAAACCACCATCTTTAGTAGCCTAGCTGCTGTCTGAGTGCAGCCAACACAAGACGTTTTGTATTGCAAAGAAATGCATGATGGATATTAAATTCCTAAGGTCAAAATAAAATCATGCAAGTGGGCTCTGCAGGAGAGTCACCTAGAAATTTCTATGCCCCATTATTTTATTAATTAACCACATATAATTTCAATTGCTGGAAAAAATTATTTTGCAAATAGTAGAAGCTAGAGAGATTTGTGGGGTGAGGACTGTCTCTTTTGCTCTGAGTATTTGAAGGAGCTAGAAAAACAAGGGTCCTTACTGCAAAATAAGCTTTAATGCTGTGTTCCTGGGTCATTTATAGGAGAGGCAAAGAAGAATATGCAGCAGTATTTACAGGAAGGAAGCTTTCAAAACTGTTGTGTGTTGTTACAAAGAGGACCATTTTTAACTACCTTATCCATTCTCATAATTAAAGGAACAGTTTCATCTTGTTCTTTTCTCATGCAACCAAGCCCAGTGAGCAGCCATTTAATGTCTTTTGTGAGGCAGAATAGAACTTATATACGAGCGCTTATATGCTACGACCTACATGCTAACTTGGTTTTCAATGTCCTATAAAAGTTCTCCGATGGAAATTCTGGGAAACTTCCTACATTTCTACTGGCCTTTCCACAATATTTATTATTGTTTTGTCCAGTTCTATGTTTAAGAATATGGTGCCTGCCTTTACCCGGGCTGGGCTTGGCCAAAGAGGTTCTATCCAGTCCTACATTTCATCATGTCATGTTGGTGACATTTCCAACAGGCTGCAACTGATGCATGAATAACCTCAATTAATCTCTTGAGAGATAAGGAAGGAGAGGGCATCAGATCCATGCAAAGTGCAAAAGCAGTCAAAAGTATCCTGAAACATTGGAGGGGATAAACATCACTCTTTTCATGACCTTGAAACCTGAGAAATCCCCAATACGACTGAAAATGGATAAGAGAGGTTTTGCATTTTAGTATCCAGAAAGTGAAAATCTGTTTGACAGGTGTCACAACATCCTGACTGCTGGATGACCCCCAAGGACCACAGGCAATGCGTTTACTTGGCAGCTTGATACTGCAGGTATCAATCCCAGCCAAAAAGAAACCCCACACCAGTATTCCTGCTCAAGGTCCAGTGTGGAGGACAAGCACAGTAACTGAAGCTAGCAGTGTCCCTGAGTTAGCTCTGCAGCTGGAAAAACTCAGATGGTCACTCCATGATTCTAAAGGGTGAGTAGGTCAAGCCTGAAAAAATGCAGCCAGTGTTTTCCTGACAGGCTTCTCACTCCCTGAGCTGGTTCAAAGGCAGTCATATGCTGACCTTTTCTGGAGTGTTGGTGGATAACAAAGTAAA
Organism: Platysteira castanea; assembly: GCA_013397175.1. NCBI lineage: Eukaryota > Metazoa > Chordata > Aves > Passeriformes > Platysteira > Platysteira castanea. The sequence continues at coordinate 1,099,101 of VYXC01001380.1, forward strand.
ACCCAAGTAGTTTTGGGTTTGGGGTTTTTTCCAGTTCTATGTGACAATAAAAGTGTTGAGAATCCAGAACTTTCTCATAGGCTGGACATTTTAATTTTTATGGGTTACTGCAGGTCCAGCAGTAACACTTCTGTTCAATTTCAAAGAGAGTTCCTGGGAAATAATAACTGTCAGTCATATTCATGTCAGCTTCTTTATGCTGCCTTGTTCACTGAATGTCCTCTTGAAACTTTTATTCTCCCAGCTGCATTCTTGAGTCAACTACTTCCACTGAGTTGCCAAGGTATAAAATTGGAAGAAAGTGAACAATAAGAAAAAAATAAAGAGAAACAGCGAGTTGTGAGAAGAAGCTTTCAAAAGAGATTATTAAAATGGGCTGCTACCCTCCTGATTTTTTCAGAAGTCTGCATACTTGCCATACTCCCTGTATGTCTATATCTACATAGACCTATACCTATATATACCACTACCTACATAGATCTTATTTTTGTAGCACTCTCTTGAAAAGGTGAATGTATTTCTAACGAACATTTTTCTCTTGTGTCACCTCTATATATCCATTTTCATCCCTGACTCCTGTTTACCCATTTGTGACCCTGGCCAGTGTGCTGGTCTTGGCTGAGGTAGAGTTAATTTTCTTCACAGCAGTTGGTGTGGGGCTGTGTTTTGGGTTTGTGCTGAACACACGGTTGATAATAGACAGATGTTTCTGTAATTGCTGAGCAGAGCTTACACACAGCCAAGGCCTTTTCTGCTCCTTGTACTGACTCTGGCAAAGGAAGTTAGGAGTCACAGCCAGGACAGATGACCCAAGCTGACCAAAGAGATGTTCCAGATCATGTGACATCATGCTCAGTACATAAAGTAGGGGGCAGAAGCAGGAAGGGGGGATATTTGGAGTGATGGAGTTTGTCTTCCTAAGTCATCATTACATGCGATGGGGCCCTGGTATCCTGGAGATGGCTGAACACCTGCCTGCCCATGGGAGGGAGTGAATTAATGCCTTGGTTTGCTTTGCTTGTATGCATGGCTCTTGCTTTCACTATTAAATTACTTTTATCTCACCTTGTGCATTTTCAACCTTCTCCCCTTCTGAATCTCTCCCCAGTCCCACTGAGGGGGAAAATGAATGGATCTGGGGCTGGACTGCTGGCTGGGATTAAACCACAACTGCCAGGAACAAAAACTTACATCCATAAACTGCTTGTCCTGTGAAGCAGATTGCCTTGACCAGGAATTTCAAAACCCACCTGACACAACTTCATGTGTTCAGCTCGAGACTTTTTGCAGGTTTTCGTGACTCTGCTGGATAAACCTCTCTAAGATAGAGCAGGTAAAGACCCGTCAGTCCTTGTCTGAAACTCATCTTGGGGCTTTTTCCCATTTTGCTTTGTGATTTCATTTGTTCTACGGCTCTGAGATGATCTGTAAGGAGGGGATTGTTAATATTCCAAATACCAGTTAATATAATAGTTAATAATAGTTAGAAACATAGACTTATACTACTTAGCTACAATTTGAAACTAAATGGATTTCCTGGATTACAATATTTACTCCCTGCTGCATGTCCTAAAGTCATAAATTTTTACAATTAAAAATCTCCTGTTTCCTGCTCATGCTGCTTCTTTCCCAGAATAGATTTCCATACTACTGAGAAATCCTCCCATTTTCACAATTTCTTGCAGAGTTCCCAGCAAATGCAGAAATGCTCCCTGCTGTGCTTTATATCTGGTCACCCTTCAGCTCTGTTCCTCCCGGGCACCAGCCACTCTGGGTTCCACATGGCTCATTTTCCATCTTTTCTACTTTTTTCCTTGATTTCCCTCTCGCTACAATTTGACCTCTCTGTTTTAAAAAAACCCCACCTTTTACCCCCAAATTGACTCTGCGTAAATTTGTGATGGAAGCAGGATAAAGTCCGTCTTCCTGCTTGCAACACCCAATACTTTCATTAACACAACTTCCGTACAGCATTTCCCTTTTTTTGTGACTCTGTCATTTCCAGTTTATCATTCTTTCTATAAATTCTAGTGCCCCTGTCCTTCTCAGTGGTGCTGCTGCCTCTTCAGGATGATTATGAACTCAGTGGTAGACTATCGAGTACTTAAAAGCCATAAAAAAGATGTGTTGCACTTTATCTTGGGCTCAGGATACGTTGGGGTATCTATTCTTTATTGGCATTATTTCTCTTTTCTTTTTTTTCCCAGCTTCCAACAGTAGCTTGCAACAATAGCAATGATAACAATGAAGCAGCTAAAAATGTTGCTGTTATTTTGATTTAATGAGCCCTCTATTCTGTAAAAGGATCAATACTTCCCAAAAATAACATCAATGCTTCTTGTAAGATGACAAGAGGGAGTGGAAAATTTTGTTTGAGTAGCAGAGGCTTTTCTCAGTCACTATTCATCCTTGAAGACTGATGGTAGAAAAAAACTCCTATATTGTTTGATGCCTGGTAAACCAAGCACAGGGAGTACATGATTATGAAAACTTCTGCAGTAGCAGAACAGGATCTTTTATCTGAAAACAAGATATTGCACTATTTCTCACATGATGAAAACATGTTTTCACAATAAACAGGATGGAATTGTGTCTCTCCATTTATGCAGGTGCCCAAGACAGAAGAAAAACCCCAACCTCTCTGCAAAGAGGGACAGAGCTCAATAAGTACATGTGTGTCAGGAGAACTGCATCTGCCTTAGGTATGGGCAGTTTGATGGTTACACACCTCTTTCACATCACTATGGAAGGCCTAGATTCTCTGTGTATTCATTCCAAGCTGAACGTGGCTCATCTATTAAATAGACAGAGAGCTCTTCACAGTTTTGTAGATATAATTGCATATGATGAAGATGACAATATCTTTCAAAAGTGTGTTCCATCTTAAAAAAAACAATGTCTAGTACTGAAGAATCCAATGTAACCTTTGGTAGTTAAGTTCCATGGCTACTTTCCCTAACAATTAGAAAAATAATTTCTTTCTTGTCTGAAAGTTAAGGGTTAATCATGAAGCCTGATCTGGGACACTTTCAAGTAATGACAATTTATTCTTTGAAAAACTTTTTTTGTTCATATTTTTGAAAACTTAAGATTTATAAAGTAGAATTTTAATGAATGCTCTAGAGAACTGGTAGGCAAGATAAACAGTCTAAAACAGAATAGCTAAATCTAGGAAAAGAAAAAAGATAGGAATTATTTATGTGAGAACAAAGATGCAGGACAAATATAGAAAACATTTCTAAAAAAAATATGATCCTCTAAATTAAGATGTCTCCAGTCAACAGAATCAAGCATCGGAGTCCTGTGCTTTAGAGTCCTAAATTTCACCCTTTTTCTGCTAGACAGAAATGCCATATATCCCATACTTCCAAAGAGCATGTGTTTAATTATTGTTGTGGCTCGTTTCCAACAACATTTCTCAGTGCCAAAGCATGCCCAAGTCTCCCACAGTTCTTGTGCGACCCCTGCCTGCCCCATAAAGAATCTCAGACATGGTGCCATGTCCCAAAAACCCATGGCTCTGGGTTTCTGCCTTTGGCGACTGAGCTCAGTCCCTATCTCACATGCGAACACCATTGACTATTTATATCCAGAGGTTCAGCCTGGAGCTGAACCCCACAGGGGCACATTTCAGTTCTCCAGTGTCTGTAATGCCATTTGAGACATCCACCAGGGCTGCAGAGATGGCTCAGCACCTATAGGAAAGTCTTTCCATCCTAGATAAGAGTGGTAAGTCAGGCACATCATACACAGCGCTGGATTGAAATACCCACACTACCTCCCATGTGTCCTGGAGATCAGTCCAGTTCAGCTCAATCAGTTTATTGATTAGAGATCTATATTATACTAAGCCAGAGAAGCAAAGCTTATGATTTCAAATTCATAACCTTTGGTTTTGTCACAGGTGCTGCAGTAGCTCAAAACAAAGCCAGATTAATATGCAGAAATCTCTAACAGCGTTTATCCTCACTGTTGATTACACTTAAAAAACTTTCCATCATGTCTCTTAATTCCCCCCTGCCTCCTTCAGAATCATAAATTAGAATGTCACCTACAAGAACACCCTTCAGAAACTTTTCTTCAGAAAGATTGATCTCACGAGTCATCAACCTTGGAGTAGAAAAACAGAGAAGAATGACGAATTCAAGCCTCTTCTCTATTTGCTACGAATAGAAATCAACAGCTTCAAGAACTGAAACATATTTAATGAAACTGTGGTTTACCAGAATATTTAGCCTGACTCCCAGTCTAACTAGTAAAGCATTATAGAAGTTTGGTTTATTGGTTGTCCAGGTAATACTAACCCTTTCTCCTAATAAATACAGGTACTAAAATGGACATATAATTAATAGATGAACCACCACGGCTCTGAACAACTTGATTTTGACATCAGAAACAGGCTGTAATCATATGGAGCTTTACATAAGTAAGCTGCTTTTATTCCTCAATGGCTTTTCAATGTGTGTTCTTTGTTTATAGCCATCTCAGGCACTGTGCAGTGCAGACATTGCCATAGAACAAGCTACCACACGGTACCATCCCAAGACAGAGCCCCTACAGTACAGCCATTCAAGTCTATTGAAGTCAAATGCTAAATTTTCATTGATGCCTATATTTATTGCTTTTGCATCCAGGTTTTCCTGCGCTTCTTTATCTGCCACAGAGAGATGATGTTGTGGCAACAGATGCTTTCTAAGCACACATCTCAGTGCTGCATACTCCCACTTGAATCCCTCATTGTCACTTTGTCTGGCCATCCAATTTGTGCTTTTGTAAAGTATTCATCTCTAGCAGCATCAGTTACTCTGGAAATCATTAGAAATGGGACAAACACCCAGAGTTTTTGTTGACTGCTAAAAGCAATCCTCCCCTTCACATTGAACGAGGTGATGGCAACCATTGGGTTCAAAGCCATTCAACAGTTAGGTCTTATATTTGAATGAGCATATGGAGCAATTTGGTAGCTATAGCAGTGGGGAGGGTATGTTTGTAAAGACCATATCACCTTTTTGGTGATGTGATATGATGCATTTCTCGGTCCCCTTGCATTCTGCAGCTGGAGGATGTGATCCTAGCCAGGGAACTGCTAAATGTTGGCAGATTCACAGCCCAAGACAAACTCTACCTCAGCAAGTGCTTCATGTTATCTAGGTTTATCTTTCCTGTTGAACCTCCTTTGTAAACAGAGAGGGGTAGAAAATAGATTCCCTGTCACACAGCCGAATCCAGTTCCTGTCACCTTCCAGCTGGACTCCCAATTGGAAAAATAGGAAGCAAACTTTTACCATTGAAATTGCTGAGCTGGGTCCAAACTGAGCTGGTGCCCCAGTGACATTTGAGTAGCAGTGATTTTTTTGTTGTTGTTTTCAAGTATGACTTTGAAGCAGCAAGATTCAGTGCTCCACATCTCTTATTGATCTTGGCTGCTGAATGTTTTATGACAGGGGGTAGCCCTGCATGAATTTGGGATAGGAGATCAATAGGCTGCTTAAGATGTCGTGCTGTGTTTAGATGACTGACACGCTTCCTTTCCAACACCACCAACACTCCTAACCCTTTTCTTTCAACATCCCATTCCAACCCTGAACTTTGTCCAGGTGTATCCCTTGAAAAGTTTCATCTGTGGTGTTGTTATCTTTCTGATGTACACCCTAAGAGATTGGACACTCAACTGGCCTGTGACTGTTGTTGTTATCACAATAATTAGCACCAGGACACAGTCTGTAGGAAGGAAAAAAGCCTGCTTTCCTTGCACCTTTAAAGTTTCCATTGCAAGGACAGATTCCTAGAAAAAAAAATGTTTGCATAAGTACATTATGTCTTATTTTCCTTCCAAGGAACTATAGGCTTATGCCTCATCCTTATTTGGGGACATTCTTAAGGATTTCACTAGACTAGAGTGCTCTAAACCAGATACTCTTTTGATCTCACAGAGACAGCTGTGCACTTCCTCAGACTTCATTCCCTCAGCTCTTTTGGGTCTGGGAACAAAGAAGCTGTAACCCAGCCACAGAATAGCCCCCTCCCCTACAAGACATCTTGGAGATGCAGTTTCCTTGTGCCTGTCTCCCATCTCTGAGCTCAGAAGATAATGCAATGATAAGAGAGACATGAAAGGAACACCAGTGGAAACCCTTTCCCTGAGAACTGGATACGGATCAATGCGTTTCAGAGACACCAACACCTCACACGCTCAGTACCTGATGCAGCTCACTCCAAGCAGTGCTAACCCCAATTAAGCAATGATAGCCCCGTAACTTTCTTGGCTGTGGCACAGCTTTAAGGAGGCGGGGGCTGCTGTCCCTCCTGGGGGTCTAAGATAAGCAAAATACCTTTATGAGCCCTCTCATGGCTGGGAGGTGACCTGTAAAGCCACATTTCTAAGGCTTCCCAGCATCACTGTGCCCTAGCTTTGCCATTTCTACTTCTCAAGAGCAATCTCAACTGCACTCCTTCACCTGACAGGGAAGGAAAATGTCATTTTGTGTCACTGCCTTGAGTCAGTTCAGGTTTTGGAATCACCCATCAGATTAGACTTCAAGGGAGAAACAGAACTCTCACCACTGAACTCTTTTGTCCCCTCCTGCTTACTCAGAAGAATAAATTTTGATTCAAAAGCTATATTTGAATTTATGAGCAGTGAATAAATATCCTAATGAATATTCTAATTAACTTTTTAAGAAGTGTTGGCTCAAAAAATCTTATTCTATTCTGTTACTTACATTTATATTGGAGAAGAAATTAAGCACAGATCTCAGTTCCTATCCTGGGTGACTGACCAGGGTTTACAGGCTGTGGTACCAACCATAGCAACCAAGGAGACATCTTAGTGACTCTTGTGCTAATTAACTGCTGTCTAATAGATAGGAAAATGTGAGCAGTCTCATGTTCAGAATAGAACCAGCAAAACTGAAATCAAACAATATTTTGTGCTGCCACAAACCAAATATTTGCCCTTTATGAGAAATGTTGGTTTTCTTTAGAATTCCTTTTCATTAAAAATGTCTTCAGCTTTTTTATATGTTAAAAACAAAATTTTGCTTATTGTATTTATGGCTGCCAAAAGTGGTAATGTGTTCTAGGGGATTCTGCTTGAGTAGGGAGGCTGGACTAGGTGACCTCCAGTGTTCCCTTCCAACCTTACCCAGTCTGCGGTTTTGTGATCCTGAGAATTTTGAGGTTTTCAGCTGGGAAAATTAATAATTTTAAATTCATTTTCATTTAACTTTTTACACACTAAAATATAATATTTCCATACACTTTTATTTCATGCCTTTTAATTATCAGTAATCTCAATAGTATACTTTTTTAATTATCCATTTTTGGCCGATTAAGGAGTGGGTGACTGGGCCCTGGAGAAATTCCAGGGGCAGAGGAAGGAAGGCCCTGTGGTTCTGAAGGGTGGGAGATGGCTGCAAGGAAAGGCAGTGTGGTACAGGTTTCTCAATACAGGAAATTGGACAGCATTTGTCCCTGTCTGGATGTGAAAGAGATATTGCAAGGGACCTGTCCTTTCTGTTGTGAGGGAGGAGTAGCATCATCTCAGACTACCACAGTAATTCCAGCCCATGGTGGAGTGGGCAAGGCAACAGGGTTTTTCAGGAGGGACTGTGAGAAAGACATGGCTAAAAGCCTTTAGCAGCACGTAAAAAGCTGCAAATGCACAATTTACTTAACCAGAAAGAGGGGCTTGTATCAGACAACATTGAGGTCAAAAAACAGATTAGCCAGGTATTTGCCAGGCAAGGAAATGAGTAAATGTTGACCCTAAATCAAAGACTGTACCACTTCCCTATAATCTATTTTATATTGTATAAACTGAAAACAGAACTAGGCTGAAACATTTTGAAGCCTGCAGCAAGTAGATGGAAACAAACTTGAGAAAACTTCTGACTAAATACAAGTGCTCATTCTGCATAGTCCCTAGGAGTCTAAGAAGTGACCATGGAGTCAGCAGAGCAAAGAAATTGTAAAACAAAGATGATGCTGAGCCCAGAACATTAAGCACACCACAAAGATAGACTAGAAGGACATGAGAAACAGCACAATAACCCAAATTCTTCAGTAGACAATCTGATCAGCATGGCCAGATTATAATAGAGACAAAATCGGGATCACAGAGCCACTAAAGAGTCTTGTACCTTGGTGCTAACCTGTAATCCAGATGTGTTTCTCAAAGACAAGAGATCTGGCATTTTCATGACTATAAGGACATCTAGATAGGATCCTCTTAAGGGCCAAATACCTCTCCCTGAGGACTGAAAAAGTGGAAAGAGGTCTGTGAAGGGCATTTTCACCCCCTTTTATTACACAGTAATTTTTTTGTTTTCAGGAAGGCAGGTGAACTGGCCTTGAGAATTGAATGAGGACCTATGCTGGAGGAGGAACAGAGATCCTGAAAGCTTGCAATGATCTCAACTTGCCTTTCCATTTTGTTACAGCAATCATGCTGGTGTCCTCGATGTGCTTTGTAAAACTACACATCCCATCTGAAAAATCTCTGTACTTGTTTAAAGTTCTTAACATAACTTCACTGTGCATTCCTGTAACAGACACAGGCAACACATTGGTAGGCATCAGATAAAGTATGAGAGTATCCTTGAGACTCTCCCTTGGATTTGCTGCTCTTCAAGTAATTATCTTTTGCTTATATGGATGCTTGAAGCTTAGTGCAATCCAAGCTGATAGGAACTGGCAGAGAGAGCACAGAGGAGACCCCCCAGATGGAGAAACATAAACTAAGCACGAACTCCACGCACTTCTTGTTAGATGTTAATTGTCCTCAATTGTAATACAATGTTTTCTGAGCTGACTGGTTCTCAAATGGAATCTTTTAAAGCTCCTCTTTCGAAAGGAGCTAAGCTGTCTCCTGCTGGGTATAATCCTAATAGAGACTGTGTTTCCCTTCTCTACAAAGAGATTTTACCAATCTCCCTCCCGGAGATAGAGATGGTCTGACACAACCATTCTGCTCTCCCGCACAGAGATGCTTTGATAATCCCTGATGCTGCTATGAGGCTCTAAATGCTTCAGTCTTTTAATCTCTCTTCAGGGGCTTTGTCCAGATCCTCTGACTATAAAGAGCAATTGACATACTCAGGCAAATATTTATAATGTCACACTTTACAGCAGGGCTGAGATTTCCCAAACCATCTCTTCAAGATGAATGACCAGTATCTATAACTCTTAATGGAAATCAGTTGTCTCAATACCCCACAGGGCTTCACAGATAACCACTAGAGTCCTTTGACTTATAAGAGTTCTCCAGGTGTTTTTTCCTTTCTCTACCTATTAGTTAGAATCTCAAGCAAGTTTAAGGCATGGAACAGGTGTTTTTCCACTAAAGAATAATTTCAAAGTACCAAAGAAAATTTCTACACATGCAGAAATATGTCTCCTTCAGCGAATTTTCAATTTCTCCTTTCAAAATAATTTCTGTATCTGGAAAAAGTACAGTAGTAAGTGACGGAAGTCAACAGTGGGGTTCCACAAGGATCTGTGTTAGTAAAAGCTCTCTTTTGATAAACATATTCACAAATTGTGTAGTAAAGCAAAAAAGCATGTCTCAGAGATGTTTCAGTGTTTCCACTGAAAAAAAATTAGATTCAAGTCTACTGAAGACTAATTATTCCTGCTGTTATTAACCTGTGTCTGGTTCTGCATTTTTCTTATTTCATATTTCTTCCAAAAAAATTTCTTCTGCCTGGGATAAAGCTCAGTTGGCTAACAGTAAGCAGAGTGCACAAGTGTGTAACACAATCACTACAGAGAGGCTTGAGGAGAGTTCACATGAAGCTTTATTTGTCACACCAAAAGTGACAGCAAATTCAATCAATGAACCTCAAAAAGGGAATTAAAAAATCAGTCTGTGATTTAAAGAAGCATCAAAGTGAATATTTTCCAACCCAGCACATTTCTTGTTTAAGCATGCAAACCCAACATGGTAATAACTAGTTAATTGCTGAGATAAATTTTGTCTGTGCTTGATGTGTCCTTACCACATACAAGAGACTATAGACAGACTAATGTTCTAGGCCGTCCATCAGTTTTATGTTCATCCCAGGATGCCAGTGTGAGGGTTCACTACGCATGGTAAATTAATCTAGTCCTGGGGGCAAGGTTGGACTTCAAGTTAATAAGATTGTCTATCCTAAATCTTCCTCCATGCTCAACGATCTGAGGTTCACAGTGTCCACATATAAGAGCATTCCCCTCCAGAATTTTATACCTTCAGACTTTCAGCCCTGGTATTACCTGCCAAAGTAGCAGAAATTCTGATTTTAATTAGGAACAACATTGTGTGTTAGTAGCCTACAATGTGCATTACTGAAATGATTTGTACAACCTGACTGCCACATACAGTTAAGGAGAGTCACACAAAAATTAAGTCCTCCAACCACCCCATTCCCACACCATTTGGTAAAAGCAATTATTTAGGTAAAATGCTTTTGTGAAAGTTTTGTTCAGTACATTTATGAAGCAACAAACTTTTCTTTCCTGGGAGTCAGATGTGATTTAGCAGAAGGGCTATTTATCTCTTAATCTCAATTCTTTCCAGCTCTTCCTTAGTACATTACTCCTTTTATCATGTCTTTTCTGTACTTAAAACTGGAAATTCATAAAGCACAGGATTCTGTTTTAACTTGCATATCACATTTGCCATAGACAAGAGATGATAAGATATTCTGCAAATTTTTAGTTTTGAATGCTGATGAGTCTTCAACATTCAACATGAGAAGGATCTTCCAAACTATCTGAGGGCTTTCTAAACTATCATGACTTCTGTTAAATTTCTTTTTCTGCGTGTTGTCTTTGTTGCTTCTTTATTTTAAGACACTGATCACTGCTAGCAAAACTTTAAAAAATAAAAAGCTCTAATACAATAAAATAGAAAGGAAAAAGAAGTGTAATACAAATAAATAATTGGGTTCAGACTACTGGAGAAAAATTGCCCTGCTCTCCCAGGAAAAAGTATCTATATTCTATCTCCTAGGACACCAATTTTAACCCCCTGAAACCAGTAGGGTAGTTTACTTTAGAATTATTAATTTAAAGTGGGATTGTTCTGATTGTAATTTAATTAATCCTAATTTAATTTTATTCTTGCACCATGATAAATCTAGAAAAATTAATTGGTTTTACACTTACATAACTGAGATGAAAACTTACCTCCCTGTAGCTATTACCATCTTATACCACTCCTGCTCCTCAAGTCTCCTTGTAGTCTATTTTTAATGGGATTAGAGAATAAAAAAATCCGGGTTGCTTGTACAAACATGAATGGAGGTTTTACCCAGGGAAGTTTGCACTGCAGTTACTAGGGGCCTCCAGTCTAGTCTATTCTGTCTCTAATTCTGAACCATAAACTGATAAACCCTAACTGATAACCATAAACTGGCTCATCGTCCATCCCAGGCAAACCCCCGTGTATTCCCAGCACTCTCCCATGTGAAAGGGCCACTCCTCCTGCTCACTTCCCGAGTAGGTTTGCAGCACTGGAGGTCTTTAAGACAAGGAGAGGCAGTCTATGGGGAATAATGTTTAAACAGAAAATTCCTGCGTAGGGAGCAGAAGGATGAATAAATAATGTGGCCATCAAGAGTCTCTTTTCATTCTCTGGATTCTGCAAAATTTTTGACCCCAATATCTTTAGCTTTTTTACTTCTATGCCTTTTTTTTTTTTTTTTAACTTTGTGGCTGTAGGTGTACTCACTGCTCTGCATCACAGTGCCACAAGCTCCAAAATATGCAACACCACCAGGCTTTATTAAACCAGGCTGTTCTTTACAATCAAAGGATGACTTTGTGAACTAGTATGTGCTGGATTTATTGGAATCTGAGATAATTTTTCAAGAAATCATGAGTCTCCATGTCAAAGTTCTGACCTGGAAAATCTCTAGAGCATGACATCAGCAGTTATCTGCCTGTAATATTTTACTTTTTGCAGCAATATACAAACCTGTCATATTTCTATGGGATGAAGCTCTCAATATAAGGAAGCAGGTTCAACCATAAAGTAAGGGAAAGCACACTTTTAAGAACAATATTTACATAATGGGTCAGAAGAAAGTAAACAATACCTAGACATGATAGACAGTTCTGATTTGAAGCTAACCCAGCTGCAAAGGGACGTGTCATCACTCAGGGATTTTTATGCCTCTCTATTTATTTCTCTATTTACAGGGTAAGTGAATTGGCAGCCATTCTAGGAAAGCTCCCGCTGCCCATCTCTACATACATGCTCTGTGACTAAATGAAATATCTTCTGTTGCCATGACTACTGGGTCCTTTTTATATTTGTCCTCCCATCTGCATCCACAAGCAACAAATTATGCTGACCAATTAAACAGCAAGTAATAGAGGGGAAAGTAGGAAAACAAGAGTTTCACATATGTCCTCATCTTTAGCTATTTGAATGCTGAGTGGCTACCAAGAAGAAGAGAACTAAACTCTTCAAGTTTAGAGGTTTCTAACTTCACTAATAAAAGAAGTCACAGACATTTCAGAGCAGCAGGATGTTTGAAGGGCTTTTGATGCACGATACCCTCTTAGGCAGCTCACGAAGTATCTGGAGGGGTGCAGCAACTCCAAGTGGCTTTAACTCTTGTATTCAGACAATCTTGGATTGTTACATTCTCCCCATCTCCCTGGCTCAAGCTCATTATGTAAATTAGCTCACTTCACAATGGATCAAGTCTCTATACCCTTGTGTGAGCCAAAGCTGTCAAACCCCAGTGAGACTGAGCATTAATAATTTGCATCATAAAAGTCTACTTTTCATCTGGATAACTAAGCTGGCCAAGAAAGCATGATTTAAAAGAATCCACTATTTTCTATATCAAATACATAGACAAATTCAGTAATAAGTTTACACTGAAGAAGTTTATGCAAAGATAACACTTCTGAGATGTTTAGGACACAACCGTTAGGGTCAATGTCTGCTTTTCAAGATAATGTTGACCAATATGTTTAAGACATACGTCATATTATATATATAGTTTATATATCTCATAAGATGTGCATGAAGTGCTTGAGAGATATTTTGTGTCTTGGCACTGAATTCCAGAGTAACCCATAGGAGCTGACAAAAACTAATACAAAAGGACAAGGAATTATCCCCAAGTATTGTGCCTTCTGCATTCTCCACGTGTCCCTGATATTGAGGGAAGATTCCCGTAATGCAGAGGTCATTGCAGTATGTTTCTCTTACCTGGCCATTGTTTCTGAGGGAAGTCTACCAATGCAGCAGCAATATTCTTCCTCAAATTTCTGTGGTGAAATATGTCTTTTTACTGCCACTGTCTCACAGCTGACTCATGCAGCATAATCAAGCCCTACAGCAATTAAGCTATTTTGGCCTTTGTAAGGCAGTTTAAGAGACAGATCCATTTCAGCACAATTCAAACAGCACAAAGAAAATCTTTTATTACCCTGATTTATTGAGTTTTTCCATTTCTCTTTTATTTAAGTCCAATGTCTTGCATTAAATTTAATGACAATGATTCTGTAAAGCATTAAAACACCCTATGACTATTAAAGGAACATTTATTGAGGTCTAATAAGAGACAAATCAACTTTTCATTTAAGTGCCTCAAAAATAACACAAGCAATAAATGGCTGATTATATATTTAATGACACTGTAACTTATACTGTACCAACACAAAAAGCTTTTGCATTTCCAATTTAACACTATTGCATGTCATCATCATTAGGGAAAATGTTTATTATTATTCTAATTGGAAGCAGCAAGTTAAAATCCATCTTCATTTAAAAGCAAATAATGCTGCTCAAATGCTTAATAAGAATATATAACTGTTGGCTGTAATGCAGGACTGGAGGATGTCATTGGAAAGTACGGCAGGACTCATTTCAGAAAAGGCTGCTCCACTTGGAAAAGTATCGCCCAAATTCTGACTTCAGACTTTTATACACTTGCATGTACAGAAAAAAAGCATGAAAAGAATATTTCCAGTGATAGAATCCAACTTTTCTACTTAGTCTTGGAAAAACTACATTTTCAGAGTTAATCAGGGTGATTGTTGAAACTGCTCTTGTGTTTTCATTCTAATTCTCTATTCCTTTTTTTTTTATTTCTCCACTGTGTAACTTTCTTAAACTTTGCAAAGAAGATAAAGTCACAAAACTTCTTTTTGCTAATCTGCGAAAAATTCGAAAGGCAACCATAGAAATAAACCTTTATAGTTCATTCAGTTGTGAAGTAAAGAAATAAGTTGTCAAATTATTTCAATCTCTGTCCCCCAAAAGTAAGGAAAATTGAAAACATTTCCAGGGGAAGTTAAAATTTTGAAAGAGTATCTTCTATTAAAGTAAAAAAATGAAGCATGAAGAGATTTAGTAGCTGGCAGCAAAAAAAGTCAACAGAAAGAAGTTGTTTAAAATTTCATTGTTGTCTTGACTTCACTCTGACCTAAGTGACTAATGTGTCTTATTTTAAAGGACACAGGATTATTTCTCTGTATTATGTTTCTGACTCAGTTTGTCCCTACACTTAGGTCCTCAAGTCCAAGCCCTTCAATCCCAAGAACCAATGCCACAGAAATTTCTTCCAGAGGTATCTTTCAGGCACCCCTTCACACTCCTCCTCCCAGCATCTCGTGACAAACCAGACTTTTAGGAAAAGACCAAAAACCACGATTATTAAGCAGTATAGGAAAGAGAGAGAGGTACAGGCTATACCATTTTCTTATAAATCAGACCCCAGGCCTACTTGATGTCCGTCACAGTGTTGTCCAGGACACAGATGCATTTCCCAGTGCTGAGGATTCCAACCCCGTGGAGGTTTCTCCTGGAGAAGGATTTCTAGCTAAGGTCTAAGCACTCTCTAAACATTTTTAACTTTTCATGAGAGTTGTCTTATGTTACTTCATACGTTTGTGCTTTTCTTGCAAAGGTACTCTAATGGACAGGTGTGGTGATGGCAACCACCCATTGCAAAGGCAGAGATACAACTGTCTATGGCCATCTATGGCACCATGACGGCAACAAACCAACCCCTCACTGCTTCTGGTTTGCAGTTCTTGCATTTGATCTCTTCAGTCCCTTTCATTTCCAAGAAAGTTCAGAGTTAATTTATATTATATAATCTGCAACTGGCTCTAAGGAAAGGAAGACCTTTGGGTATGATTCACTGACAAGCTTATTTTCTTTCCCAAGAACTGATTTAACTATCAAAGCAAAGGCTAAGACAGTTATTGAACCAGTTAAATGATTTTAAAATAGGAGACTGAGTGTTTGAACCATCAACAGGCATCAGCACTGAGATTAAACCTGCAAGAATGCAAAGAATTTATTTAATTTTTTTTTTAAACCATGTGAAGTTATTGACACTTGAGACAAAGATTAAAGATGCTGTGAAATTTACTGTCCCTGCACTTAACTGGGGAGCATGGCAGAGTGGAGTCTTGGCGTGAATGCTGCCACTTTTGACACCCCGTTAGCTTGCTGGTATGAAATACGTTCAGACAGTGCAGGAATATTTGTAAAGCTTATTGGGAAGGATATCAAATCATTCTGTTGTTTATTCAGTGAAGCCTAATCACATCACCCTTGAGGTTATTCTGTGTCTTGCTTACACATCTTGACTTTCCCACACCTTTCCTTTGCAAAATGTCTCTCATAAAAGATTTCAATTTACCTTCAGTGTTCCAACAGCTTTGCATCATTTCACTCTTCAGTAATGTAAATTTTTCAATGCATGGCTAAGATTCAAAGCCATAAAAGTGGACATTTGTAGTTTTCTACAGTCTGCATTTGTTACAGAAAGACATATTTATAGAGTTTAGGGAAAACAAGCACGCAGTGGTCCATGTGATTCCCGCTGTCCTGGCGATCACATTTTATTTGCTGTCGACCTCCTATACTGTCCGGTTTCTTTTCTGTCATTCACCTGTTGCATTCTCTTTGTCTGTTAATTTGAAAATTTACAGAACAAAAAATTTTTCTTTTGATGATTCTGTATCATAATCAAGTCACTAGCAGCATCAGCTTGTACGTGTACATTTGCTGCAGTTAAAGAACATATATATTATTATCCTTTCCTAAACATGGTCTAAATTTTCAGGAATTACAGTTGATTTAGAAGGCCTGGTATCTGAATGCCTTCATGAGTCATTTTAAAAGATCCTGATCACCAAAGGGAGGAAAGACAAAGTACTCTTTGGGCTAAAAAAAAGAGAGACACTTTTAAAGTCTGCAAGCTGAATGTTTTGCTTTAGAAATAATGCATCTAAAAGCATGTCTGGTCGACATTTCAAGCTTGTGCCCTACCTTATTTCAGAATAATCCTCTTTTCCACACAGAGCATTACAATAAAACTAAAATGCAATCAACGGAAAGACAGATCACATTTAATATAAAAGATGGTACATCACAATATGTAGTACACTGAAGCAAATTCAAATATTAATTTTGGGTGGATCTATTAGTGTCGCGGGCGGAGGGGTAAGGGGGGAAGGCGGGCTGTTTCTGGTTATTTGTTTACACTGTCTTACTTCCCAGTGGTGATATACCCTGTATTGATGAGATTACAGAAACACCATCCCTTGCTTGATTTCAGACAACCACATCCACTTCCCATAAAACACATAATTAACTGAGGAGGGAATACTTCTTAATTAAAACTGCCTGAAATCAATCAAACACCAGTTTACAAGGTTTGCAGAATACTCCTGGTTTTGCTCTTACTTCCTTGCATGCTCAGAGGAAGCTCAAGTGCCCCATGCACTGGTGTCAGGGTACAGAGGTGCTCACCTTCCTAGCACAGTCAGAGTGCCTTCATTTACAGCCTGGAGTGACAAACTCTCTGAGTCCTTCTCATCAGCACACATCAAGCAAGGAAGAGACAGCAGAAACCATGAACAATACTACTTTTTCTGTATTGAGGGGTATTCTGGCCGCTTCTTTTCTTTCTAAAACCGTATGGGAAACAATCATAGAGGCTGTTTCTCCAAGAGGACAGAACTCTGGGCCTGCGTCCTCAGTAGGTGCAGAAGCTCCTGGGGGAGCCCCGCTGCAGGTAGAACAGGGGAGGTCTGTGAAGATCCACATGAGCTCATTCTGGGAGAAGAAGCCTAGAAGACACTCTGACCAGCCTGCAGCAATGGAATGGGAAAGGGGAACAGCTCATAAACCACCTCTGCTCCAGGGCTGGGCAAGGGCAGCCCCCCCTTTCCACACCTCAGCATCCACCTGTGCTCTGATGCACACAGGGGCTGTGCATGGCTCGGGGGCTGCACGGTGCACTCGTGCCACAGCAAAAGTACTTCACACGGGCAGGGAGGGCTGCTCGGCCACCCTATGGGGGAAGACTCAGTACCAGCAATTCCACATCCAAGGGCTGTGAAGATGCCCTTGTGGGAATCAAAAAGAAAGATCAAAGGCAGGCCTGAACAAGGAATAGAACTCTCTGAAGTTACTACTTTCATTGTTACTTTTGAGCTTCATAGACTAGTACATCACAGGGGTTTTTTCATTCCTTCCTTTTTTTCCTTGGTGATGTTCTTTCATCTTATTTGATGGATCTTCCCCTAGTTGTTCGTTTCTTTTATCCCTTGAAACACAGCTCAGGGCTACATTGTTTTCTCCTGTTAAGGTGGCATCATGAACCTTCTTGCCGTAACATGGCATGACCTCACACTGACAGCTCCTGAGAACAAAGCCCTGCTCTAACTGTGAGCTCGGTCTCCAGGGCTCCATACCTGCAGAGTTCAGTTACCCTTGCTGAGGACTTACACCTTTCTGGGGGGAAGAGAACAGGGTGAGAAGCTGCTGAGAGGGAGAGACAGAGCGTACCCTGAGCTGAAGTTGAGTACGTGTCATGCCACTCTTTAATTCCACTTTAAATTCAGTCTCTGAGCTCAGTCAGGGCATTTGCTGTTAGCTGGTATTGGAGGTACTGGTACCTTTAGGTGTAACAGTGGTATAAGAACTAGAATAGAATAGAATAACAATATATTCACTGAAAGAACAGGAAAAAATTACTTTTTTCTATGGATAGAGAAATGATCCCAAATAAACTGTTTCAGGAGGATGTTGAAATATACCAGAAGAAAAAACTATTATAAATAAATAAATAAATATCTGTATCTATATATTATATGTGTAAAATATTATCATTTTATCCCTTAAGACATAGAAGAACACTTACTCTGCCCTAGAAAACAGTTCAAGAGGATCCTAAAACAGCTGTGTGGCACAACAGAGTGGTGTTTGCAGTGTAGGCACTGTCCTGGGATATGTGCCCAAGCTCTCCCAGGCTGTGGCAGGGAAACGAGGTTGCAAATTGGAATTGCAAAAGGCATCTGCAAGGTCCAGGCTCCAGGGAGGCAAGAGATGGGGGCACTGAACTCCTTCAGACAGCTTCTACTTCCTTTTTAGAACATATTATTGCTGAGCTTACCCTATACATAGTCAAGGTATCCTTCTACTTTTCTTTTGCCTTCTTTCTCTGTCCATCTTTCTCTGCTCTCTCAGTGCAGAAGATTGTTTTTCCCATGCACGTAGACAAACTCTACATTTCTCTTGAGGGGGAGATCATAGGTATGGTAGTCATTGATTCTCCTCTGCTGTGGAAGAAGGGTTTTTGGCCAATGATGAGATCCTTTGTGCCTACAGCTAGAGATCCTTGTACTACACAACAGGTACTACATGGCTGTTAGCTCCTCTTTCTACATGGTGAACAGCAGAATTAGACTGAGAGCCATGAGCAGAAGATCCCACATCCTGGGCCATATAATGCAGCACTGTGGACTCTTCCCTCTTCAAAGAAAAAAACCCAGCCCTCTGGAGGGGGCTGAATCTTTCCTGTAGCAGTCAGTGGCCAGCACTGCCAAAAAGATAGTTCCCTGTGCTCCCTTGAACAGCATCTTTCCAGTCACGCTTCTAACTATTGAGAAGCAAAGCACTGGCCCTGCCTGCCCGGGGAAGAGATGTTCCCACTTTGCCACAGACCACTTTAGAAATGTCACAAATGTTTGGTTTCTGTATTAACACCTTTAGGAAGCAAGGACCTTTATCTACAGGCCAGTACCTTGCACATTTTTGAGAACTCAGTCATAAAATAACATCTGTCCACAAAAAGAGCATGAGAAGGCCATTTTAATGACTTTTTTTAATCTAAAGAGAGCTTGCACCATCTGTCCTGCTGACAGGTTCACTGAGGAGACACACCCATGGTTTGTCAGCTGGGTTACACACATACACTTGTGAATCCAATCCATGAATTCTCTCTTCTGCCAAAGGTACTCACTAGCTTAACTGAAGATAGAACAGAGATTATCCACATCTGTAATCATAGTTTCTAACAGCCACCAGGTTTCCCCCAAAGGTGCCTGTGCTTCAGGGTATAGGAGGACCAACATTTCATGAGCTTTCTATTTCCACCACGAGAAAAGCTGAAAGTCAGTACAATGTACATACGGCAACTGAGTGACAGAGCCTTAAGGGAGTGTTGGGCTTCCCTTTTGTGTTTCCACCACGATTTGCTTCTTCAGTTCGTAAGAAACAATGGTGTCCATGATGATTTTCTGTCACAGTCTTGCACGTGGTTTTGTGTCCAGTTTAATAGAAGACACTGCCCAATTCTTGCATCCCACATATAAATGGAAGTGTCTACAGACACACTTCTTGACTTTTTACAGAAAAATACTCATCTGCATCTCTAATTCAGAAATTCTATCTTAATTTCATTGGCCCTTCTCCATGTCCAGCAATCGTGATGATGAAGACTGCCAGCACAGTGACCCTTTCTTTCCTGAGAGTACAAATGGATCTGAGAACAGTTTCTCCATTGTAGAAGCAAATAGTCCCTTGGCGTCACCATTTACTTCCAGGAACAGAAGAATCCTCAGGTGAAGGAGCCAATGCCTTCACTGGAAGTGATACCATTGAAGCTCTCTGCAGAGAGCCAAACTGGAGCATGATGATTACATTGAAGAGTACCTCAGAGAAAGAGGATGGAGTAATGCAAGAGAAATGAAGCCTGAAAGCAGAAGCTGACATTTCATCTTGTGTTATAGCCCATGGGACAGAAGGCACAAATACAGTAAATTACCTCTAAGAGTCTCTTCTTCCTAGAATGAATGACTTCAAAGACTCTAGAATACAATGAAATGAATGAAAGATTCTCCCTTTCTGTCTTTAGAGGACTGAGTAATAATTTACATGCTTCCTTGTACAGCAATACTTTAGTCAATATTTATAGAACAATGCAGTAAAACAGCTTCAAATTTGTTCCCTATTTGATAATAAATAAAGATGGTATTTAGATTTCTAGTTGCCTTTAAAACTGTCCAGTCTTCTATTTTTATGCAATTTCAGCCTGAATATTTTAGTACCAGAAGAAAGCTTGCCCCAAAAAGATAAGGTCTCAAAACATCCAGAAAGGAAATTTGAGAAGCAAAAGAAAATGTTCATTTGTGTGATGTAACAAAATATGCACAATCAGACACCATACCAAGACAGGTCAAAACTCAGGGACAAGTCTCACTTCATGTCCCTGTTGCTGGTTATGTGTGATAAATAAGAAGGTGTTAATTACAGTTGCTGCTGTGGCAAAAGTTTCCAGTTCTTCATTCTTTCTGAGAGCCTTGAATTCACCAGTTTAAAGAAAATCCCGGTGTCTCCTCTGCTTCTCTTCTCAGTTCTCAGTCTGTACTACAGCAGTGGGTTACATTTGGATATGACAGTCGTGGCTGTGGGAACAGGAAAGCACAGAGCTCCTTTATCTTCCCTCATCAGTGTACACCACTTTCCTGTTCTTCAGTTATGTCGTATGTTCATTACTCCACGCTTCTAAATCAGACTTAATCTGTAATCTCAAGAGTTTGAACTTCTGGAATGATAGAGATATTAATCTGCTCTGAAAGGTGTCCTTAGCACCATTTATATTACAATACAGTGTACTGTTTCCTTCATCATTATCTAACATTCACCTCAAGTCTTCTACCTCTTTGTTTCACCCATGATACCTGAGTGAGTGAACTACCAGAAATTTCACTACACTTCTCCCCTCTCCAAATCACTCAGTAAATCTCACTGTACCCCTCAGAAGTGAGTAAAACCAGTCACACCCCTACAAAAGGATTTCTTATGTTACTATTTTTTGAGAGAAGCAGATAAATCCATTCTATTTCTCTTCTGAAACCTAAATTACATTTAAAACTAAGGGAAGGGATCAATAAAAGTCAGCAACCCAACTTGAAAATGCTGAAGTTGGACAAACTTCAGACCAATCCTGCAGAGCTACCACATGCAGGACAGCCCAGGACCAGGGCACTGTAATCCAAATCAATCTTGATTTACAGGAGCTGGGTGTTAGAGCATGAAGCATCAGCCCATCCTATCACAACAGCATGGTTTTCCACCTCACCAGCTGTGCTGCTGACCTTCAGACCACACACATCACCACATTAGCTGAGGAACTACATTATCAATCACTGCAATAATAATTGCAGTAGTCACTGACACTCTCCCTGACTTTATTTAGATTCATTGCTGGTGGATCTGTGTGACCCAGGGTCTCCTTCCCCAATGAACATATCACTGCTGTTATCTTTCCTTTGTTCATTCATGAGTTTGATTAATGTACTCATTTCTTTGAAAAATGCTAAAAAAAAAAAAAGCCAGAAAAAGGAGATTTTTGCCTTGCTTTTTTAAAGATAGTTAGCTCCTTCTGGGCAGATAATAGACAATTAAAACCCCCCAGCTTGAGTTAACCTTTACCAAAGCAATGGATGTGCAGCAGGCTCCAGCAGGAAGCAGCTGTAGCAGCAAGGTAATAGCCACCCTCTTCTGTGCAGCTGGTCCTGTCCCGGCACCATAATGAACCGTCTGTCTGAACTGAGCATCTTTGGCTCCAGCATCTGAGATGCTCAGGTACCATCTGGACTGCAGTGACAGCAGCCCAGAGGGGACTGATTTGTTAGTCAGTGTCTTCACACCTTTAAATCCTTCCTCCATCTCTCCAAACTGGTAGCTTAGGTTTCCTTCATTATTTTACTTCTTTAAGAACTACTGATTTTTAAAAACATCATTCCCACCTGCTTGACAGAGTGAGAGTGACAGCACAGAGAGGAAAGTAGAAATGGCAACAATTAACTGCCTAATCCATTAAAAATTTCTAATTTTAGTAGCATTTTCTAATAGAAAATAACCCATGGTCTCCAGCAGGCCCCGGGTCAGGCCTGAGAGGCAAACGGGTTCTGGTAGCCATGCGTTATTTTTAACTGACAGTGGCCAAAAGACTGGCACAGAAGAGGGTGGCAGGCATTGACAGACATCAGCAAGCATCAGCAGGCATCAACTCTTTATTACCCCACAGCACAACCTTTTATACC
This sequence comes from Platysteira castanea, assembly GCA_013397175.1. Taxonomy (NCBI): domain Eukaryota; kingdom Metazoa; phylum Chordata; class Aves; order Passeriformes; genus Platysteira; species Platysteira castanea. The sequence goes on from VYXC01001380.1 coordinate 1,121,457, forward strand.
TTTCTCTTATATCACTCACATGCTTCTTGTTACAGAAATCAATACACATCTGCATTCCAAGTTGTTTTTCTTTCTTCCCAGGGATACAGCTGTAACTTACCAAAGTCGAGGCTGCCCTCGACACCCATTCTTGTATCCCCACATTTAATTTATCTTGTATAGCATCCAGCTGGACCTACTGTCATATCTCAAGAAAGCAGTAAGCAGCTCAGCCTGTTCAGGGCTCTGAGAACTCAGAATTCTCTACAGCCATGGAAGGAAAGAAATCATAGCACACCTAAAATGAGGTTAAAGGCAGCCACAGGTCACAGATAGCAAATGGAGCCAGGATCTAAAATTGGTGTGTGTCAAGATGCATAGATCTGTCCTCTCTTACACGACACACCACTTGGAGTTCATCTAAAACCAGACAACTGCTCCAACACCTTCTCTGTGACATTGTGCTCCTGAGCCTCAGTTTTCCTGCACAGTGAAGAGGATCTTAATCAGATGTTTCCCTGACTGGTTTCTTTAGGTTAGTAGCTCTTTAGGACCAAAGCTGGTTCTTACTTTAGATTACAGAAAATAATTTTGCTTGGGATCTATTGCTGATAAGGGCTTCTAGCTGCTTACTATAGTAACATTTGATGAAGGAAAAATGTTGGATAATCTTTCTCACTCTCTACTGGTTGGCTGCTAGTCCAATACAAGACACTTGCCAAAAAGAATAGGAGTAAAATCATAGGATTTCTGAATCTAGCAAACACTGCCCTTCTCACCTGTGCAAACTAAAATCCTCAGTCAGGTCTGGGTCACAGTGTGCTGATGAGTGCCATGTTGTACAAGAAAGGGCTGCAGCTTCATCAGCACATTCAATCAAGATGTAATTGCAGGACCTATTAAATTGCAGATAGCTTCTGCACTCTGCTTTCAAGATTGTAATGATACCTCTTGTTTTGCTTTTCTGCTCTCCTTTTGGTAATGAATTAAGGCTTGTGGAAGCATTCTACTTCACAGACAGATGATGAGGCAGAACGGAGACTCTGTAGTGCAAGGAAGCACCAAAAGTTTAAGAGAAATGTGGGCAATTTGGGGCTTTTTAGCAGGTTTAATTATGAAAAAGGATTATAAATCAAATTCATTCCCTAAGAGAAACACCCTTCACTTGCTTGTTTATTGATCAGTTACAGAAAACCCATCATGCCAACTTCAAATATTCTGAGAACAGGAAATAAGTAGAAGGAGAGGTCAAGAGATGAAAGGAAAGAGAAAAACTAGAGGCAGTGAGTAACCCTACTGTTCATTGTTATCAGCAACTTGCAAGATCTACGCTTGTTAATTTGTGATCTGTCTTGTTAAACTCTGAGCACGTAGCTCAATGACACTGTGTCCTAATTATGAGTCTTCCCAAAGTTGTTAGACCTGGATGGTGCTTGTCAGTGTTTCTGAAAATAGGAGGAATATTTGTAAAAGGAACAGGGTTGCTCTGGATTTGCCCCATTTTCAGCTGCAAGGGAGAAGGTGCAACTTTAATTGTCTTGCTACCATGATTTGGCCAGGGGCAGAGAAAAGATGCAAATGCCTTCTGCACACATAGTTTTGTGCAGTAAAATGCCAGGATCAACAGATTAGTATCCACCATGACCCTACCACACATTTCCCAGTTACCAGGACACAACCTTCCTTTTCTTTGTCCTGCCAAGAGGTTGTTAAATTTGAGGCTGCTGTCTTGGGCAATAATCCCAGTCAGCAGATTACTGCCTTAAGGAAACTTAGAACCGGAAAAGAAGAGCAGGCTACGATACAGAAACTGTGCTGTGGTTTTCATATGTTCCGCTATGTCTCCTCAGATTTCTTTGGGGTTTTTTTAATCATTATATTTTTCATCCAAATATTTAAAGAGCCTGGAGTTTTGGAGTGGTGTATTGTAAAACAGAACAGATGGGTACTAGTGTCTATCTAAAATACACTCAGCATTTCCACAGCAAGGTGCTGTTAATTTTGTGCTCACAGTGTCTTTGGCTCAGAGAATCAGCAGTTACTACTGTTTGCAGGAAATCTTGGTGAATAACATAGTGGCAACAAGAGTACCACACTGATATCCTCTGCCTGATTGTACAAGTTCAGTCTGTTTCAGTACCCCTAATAAATAAAGAAACTAGGAAACCCTAACTGTAATGCTCAAATTAATTTGGATTATAATATAATATGTATTAATCAACAACCATATATGCAGTTAGGTTACTTGACAGCTTCTGGTCCAAACTGCGAAAACTTCATGCTGAGGTTCCCTTACAATTCACTGAACACTTTAAACATAGGCAATAACAAGTAAACAGTGGTTTTGCAATGACTTCTTAAAATACCCTGTAATTTATTCTATAATGCAAGGCATCACTGCTTGGAGCAAAGGGAACATCTCAGTCCCATCACCCATGGGGCCGACGGTACTTCCTCAAGACAAGCAAATATGGATCAGGTTGGGATTTAGTGGCTTTGGGTTTGCAGGTTTCGGGGCTTTTGGGAATAGAAATGTCTAGAGAGTAAATCCAGCCAAAAATCTGTTCAAACGATGGCTCAAATGTGGGACCTTACTGAGGGGCTCCACTACCTCACGGTGATGGGATAGGTCTGGTGCCGAGCCTTTGCCCTGCCAGGTACCTCCCGTGGGCAGAGAAGAAGGGGTCACACAGACATCCACACAGAGCTGAGAAATGCGAGAAGCTTTTGTTCAGGGCACTCAGCAGACAGGCACATCCCACCAGCCCCCACCCTGCCCAAACGGGAGGGGAAAGGCTGTGCCTTGGTAGTTCAAGTCCAGAGATCGCTTAGCAATTTCTATAAAAGAATAAATATTTTCATCTGTAAAAACAATGGGGCCACACTTCTTACTGACAATATGGTGATCACAATGATTTTTGCAAGCTGACAGATTACACTGAGCCTTTGAAACTGGTAATTAACCATTTATTACTGGAACAGGGGAACAAAGAGGAAGACCAAATTGAATCTTAACTAGGTTCATTGTCTCAGCATTAAACACAATTACAACTGCTTTACTGGACACCTTCAATTTTCACCATCATTAAGTAGACACGTATTTCAACCACTTATTGACTACAGCCTAAAATGAGACCTCAAGAAAAAGAGTTCTCCAGAGCCAGAACTGTGTTTCCCTGGAAAGCAAATTCATCCATCCAGGCTGAGGCAGCCACACAGTCCTGAGCCGAAGCCATAACAACTGGAGGCAATTAGTTCCTGCTCCATTTGGAATTCAGGATGCAATGCCTTGTTGGGGTTGCTCAGCTCTCCCCTTTCCCACAGAGGTAGATTTGATCATTAAATATACTTCCAATGTCTTTGCCAGAATGTGGATCCTGCTACATCAGTGTCACATGAGAGTGGTAAATCTAGGATGCATGAGGATCGCAGACTTTCTGTAAAAGTTTAAGAGTTTTAAAAGATTATGATCAATCCCTGTGACATCAGTGGCAGGACAACATCATGACCTTCCCCACTTCAGGACCACATGTGCCATGCTAGTGGATCAGATGTCAAATCTCAAGGCCCAGAGAGCCAGAGCTGATGCAGAACTGCATAGACCAGTGCTGGTGAGCCACACCTGGGCAGTGAGGGGGTGAGCCTCCTGCCTGGTGCCTGAGACTGCACAGGTCTGAGAAATACTGAAGAGTAGAGCCAGCTCCTGCTATAACCCTCTGCAGTCACTAGAATCATAATTCCTGAAATAATATGTAAGGATTTATTCTCATTTATGTACTTCTTACTTTAGCAAAACAGTCACAAACTTACTGAACATTTAATGCATATGTGTCCATCTCGGTACCTCTTTAACTTTGAACATGAGATTTAAATGCATTTAAGGTTCTAGAGCATATGCTTAAAATTAAATATGTGATAAAATATTTTGCTAAAGCCATAAAACAACCTAAAATTAACACATACAGAAAATGTAAGTGCAGCAATAACAGGAAAAAATTCCATTTGTTATTACCATGCTGAACTGAAACATACTGTGATAGCTGTAACACAGAACCCAGGGGACTTCATGGCATCCTACAGCAGAATGTGACCTGGGAAGAACCTGTTATGCTCATGTCCTCTCATTTTCTGAGAACAGAGTTGTTCTTACAAAACTGAGCCAGAATACAGGGACCTCAATTCTAGCCTTGATTTTAATGCTGCTCCACTGGAAAACTTGAGTAAGCTCCTTATTGAGTCCCGCATCAGTTTGCACATCTGTAAAATACTGAACACCTTTAGAAAGCTCTTTTGATATGTATAAATTCAGTAATGAGCATGGCTGATCACCTCTCCATTTCTCTACTGTGCAGTGGAGGTCAATGGAGAAGACATCTAAATTTGTCCCATGACCAAAATAACTGCGCTAATTAAGAAGCTGATTGGGTGAAGCTAATTGCCACCAAAAAGTCACAAGGCAAGGCTTCTTGACTTCAGCACAATGACACCCTTTTGCAGCTCTACTGATTCAAACAGCCTCACAGCAGACAGCTCTTACGTGGTGCCCCATGTTCATGCAGGTCACCCCATGAGAGCCCTTGCCAGTGGCCCACTTCCATGGGCCATGGACCCCCAAACCCTTTTCTCAATATATCAGTGCTGGAGTTATTTTTTCATCTATTTTGTAACTGAGTTCTAATAAACTTTAATAGCTATTGTCTTCCCATTAAATTCAGCAGCAGTAGACTCTAGAGGATGGACATACAAGCCCCAGAGATTTTTCGTCTGCATAGGAGATTAATTCAGGTCAGATCCTAATTTCCCTAGCAGCTTGTTGAGGGGAGATCCAGAACTGCAGGTTAACCCACTGGTATGTACTTCCAGGAGACAGTTTATGCTCCTGCTGCCTTTTTGATAGGAGGACTGACAATTTCACAGATTCTTTCACTTGCATCTGTCTCATCCTCTTTCTCCTTATTACCCCCTGCAGAGAAGTAAATGAATTTGAGGCACTGAGGGTCTTCACCGGTCAAGTGCACTTAAACTGCCAGAGCCTCCTCAGCAGTTGACAAGTTTGCATTGCTACAAGCTCGACTTGTGACACCTTCCCAGCAGGAGAGCCATTGGTCTTCAGCAGCAAGATTGACCTTGGAAAGTCCACGCTGGCCTCCTACTGTGTGAAATACAGTAGAGATGCAGGGGATCCTGCCACACAGGTAAACAAAGGGCAGATTCAATTCAAAGTGTGTGATTTCTGCAACACCCAGCAGAAAGAGCCTTGCTAAGCTTGGAGTGCAGTTCCTAAACAATCCATGGGGCAAAACAAAGAGTTGGGGTTTTTTCCCCCAAAATGAGTGCAAATCAACTGATGCTAAAAACATTGTTACTGATGATTATGATTTTGGAAAAGTAAAAAACTTTTTTGGAAGAGCACAAAACGTTTTTGGAAAAGCAGCTCTTTGAGGTCAAAAATCAGTCCAGTCCCGTTCTACTCTATATTAATGACCTGGCTGAAGGAGTACTTGTACTACCTATTGAATTTGCAGTGATATTGGGCCGGAAGGGGCTGCCAGCACTCTGGAGGAATGGATCACTGTCAAAATTCTCATGCAATTAATGGAGAAATAGAGGCAGAAAAATAACTCAAAGACAATGAAAAAGTCCGGGGTTCTGTCGGAGCAGTCGCAACTGGATCTGCAAGTTAGGTTGGATCACAAAGCTAAATCCAATAATGTCATACAGAAAAAAATAAACCTTATTCTGAGATAAATATATAAGGAGAAGGTCACAGGAAAGACAGAAAAAAGAAGAGTAATTTCTTCTTTCTGATATGAAAGCAAAGGATGTGCGTCATATCTAGTCTGGAACATCTTTAAAAGAAAAAAATGTGAACTAAGTGAAGAAAGGGGAAATAAGAATGTAAGAGCAATCAGTGGACTTGAAAACATGAACTGTGAGGAAAATCTGAAAGAAGCGTTTTCTCAGTCAAGTGAGGAGAGCTACAACAATCTTCAGATAAATAAAAGTTGTGTAGAAAACCAAAGATTGTTGGCTTAAATTGTGACAAGCATGATTTCTAGGCTGAATTTGTAATAAACATAGATGTTTGTAGCCATTTCAGATGTTTCAGGGCGTGTGATACATTTCTAGGAGGTTGCAAACTTGACACAGGTTCTACAGTAGATCAAGTCTCTCTGGAGAGGTAGCGGGAGATGGGCTGGCAAGATGAGCAGCCTTTGAGCACAGTGCCAACTGCCTGGCTTCCCAAAGCCTCTTCCAGCCAGATGAAACATCCCTAAATTAGTTGGTATTCTTTCTCTCTCTTGCCTACAGGTAAGTAGGGTTTACTGGGAAACGAGTAAAGCCTGTGCCCCTGAACGCTGCCGGTGGATCACCAGGCATGGCCACTCATGGACTCCAGAATGCTCAGAGCACCTCCAGCCTCCAAACTGTTGCTGTTGCAGGTGGATTGACAGGGATGAAATGCCTTCAGCAGCTCTCGTTCAGTACTAGGCATTAACACGGCTGCAGTGTGCAAGAATTTCCCCTGCAGCTGACACAAAGTCACAGCACGCTTTGGGTTGGAAGGGAACGTAAAGATCATTAAGTTCCAACCCTCTTGCCATGGACACCTTCCACTAGACCAGGTTGCTCAGGGCCCCATCCAACCTGAACACTGCCAGGGATGGTGACTAAGCCCAGCTGTGAGGAGGGGCTGCAGTGCCATGTGCACTGGTGTGAGGGGAACACTACAAGAGTGCTCCTTACTCACTGGATGGCTGCAGTTAGAGGATGATAAATCAATATATAGAGAAAGAGAATTGGATAGGACAGTTAAGGATAGTTTCTGCATATAAGGAGCAGAAGCATGAACAGGGCATGGCACCCTACCCTAAAATTTCCTTTTACTGTTCCAACATTTCTTTAGTTTTTTTATGTTAACTCTCTTTCTCCCTCCTCCACTTTGGCCTACAAGAGGAACAAGATAATTTGAATACAACTGTAAAAAATATTTGCCTTGAGCTGGAAAAAAGGAGAAAACTTACTCTGCTTGTAGAGGAAGAAGTGTATATAGTCCACCTTAAGAGGCCTTAGTTCAAAAGTAAGCATTGCTTCTGCTGTAATAGGACTACATTTCTTTCTCTGCATTCTCATAACTCAGGCCAAAATTTTGGGGAGGAAAGGAAAAAAGGAAGAATTTATTTGAACCTTGGAGGCATGCCAACACCTCTGGATTAACACAGGTTTTTGTGGTCTGTGAAGCTCTCAAGAGGTAATTTGTAAAAGCCCATGACGAGTTTCTGGCTAGCAGCGGTGGCTGGGGAGGGTGCTGGTGGCTCGACAGGCAAGGCAGCCTCACCAGGAGACATCAGAGAGGGGTAGAAAGATGTTATGCAGAGACTGTTCAACATATGGTTACGGACAACAGTTGCTGATAGTTAAAAAAACTGTTTAAAACCCAACCTTCCTTATGCCTTTCAACACAGCAATAGATTTCCTTTAAAAACAAGAATAGGCTGTCTCATTTCCTTCTCACTGCCAGGAGCCTCATGCTGTGTGTGGTCCCTGGAGCTGGGTTAGGCACCCCAAAACACCCTGCTTGCTGAGCAATGCCTGCCTCCTGTTTTGGGGATGCCTTCAGCTTCATGTGGATGGAAAGACCTGAGGGAAAAGAGGGGTTGAAACAGAGGCAGAAATTCAATGTCGTGCAACCTCTCAGAGGCTGCCTGTGGGCAACAGTGAGCCCTGTGATGGACCCTGCAAAGAGCTTCACTTGTTGCAGAAACAGCAAATATTTCTGAAAGAGCAAAGCTCACAAAATATCAGAATAAAAGGCCCTTCCCTCAGGTTGCAAAGTCAGTGTGTCCACCACTGTTCATGCAAAAAGGTGACTTAATTTTTCCTCTGTTTCTTCACTGTCCAATTGGTGCGTAAAACCCTCCAGCAATTCTGTTTCTAAGATACTATTTAATAACTCTGGCATGAAATGCTGAGAGGAAAAGTGCCTAGATTAGCTGAAGTAGCATCTGAGACTGCAAAGGCATCTAGAACTTCTGTATATTTAATGTTTCAATCAGAAATACAGTCTCCATGCTTCAATTTAAAGACAGAGAAATTCTAATCTTGCAATGTGGCCTGGAGTTCACAGTAGGGAAAAAAAAAAGAGGAAGAGAGAGTTGAGAAGACTATCATAAGCACTTAATTAGCTGCTAGATCAGCCACTGTAGCAGAGCAGGATTTATTTGTGAGATAAATGGGTTTTCAGGTTTCTGTCTTACAGCTTTACAATTCTCATCATGAGATAAAACAAGTAAAATAATTCAGAGTAAAATACCAGAATAGGTTTTACACAATGGGTTGTTTCACCTCTTTCTCTTGCCATTTTCACTTATCTCTACCCACTCTCCTATTTAGTGGAAGCTCAGCACTTTTCAGAATTTTTCAAGTCTGAAATCAAAACTAAAAATTCATCACAGAAATATTTGTGTAATAAAAATCTCTAGCAAGTTTTCATGTTTCTGGGATGAGTGTGTAGGTCGTACTAATTTGAAAGCAAACCAGTGAAAGACTTAAAATCAGAACTACAACGTAACAGGAAAATTAAAAATAAACGCAATAGTACAAAAACACTGACAGGGTCAGGATACAACCTGACACCCTGCCAGGCAGGTGGTGGTAGCAGTCCCATTAAATGGTGGCTCCTCTTGAGGTTTGGACCTCAAGTAAATAAGAAATGACAGAACCCTCTGAAATGCACAGAATTCTTCAAGCTCCCATCAGCTTGTTCTCAGCTGGAAGTAAGCCTGTTTCTAGCAGAAATCTCCTTTACTACCTGATTTTTTAAGTTTCAGATTTGTAAGACTGCATTTGTGACACATTCCTGACCGCACAGGGACAAGCAGCAGTTAAAGAATCACTTTGTTTCACTCTGGACTCTGGGGTGTATTTTGGAGCAGGCTGGGGTAGATGAACAACTTTGATGAACATGAGGATGCTGTAAGCCCACGTCAGCAGGTACAAGCACAGGAAGAAAATGACAGCCATTAATACAGCACTGGCTGTTAAACTCTAAATGAGCCTGAATGCAGTTCTTTGAAATGAATCTATTTCCTTTTTCCCCAGAGTGTAAAAGGTCCCTGTGCCTAAAGAAAAGAAGGGACACTGTCACTGTCAGAAGACGGCAGTTATCTGTAGGGAAGGCTTTTGCCTCCTCTTCCCGTTCCATTAATCAAGCAGCTTTTATGGGGAGGTCAGGAAAGGCTAGTGATACAGCTTCTTCACTGCAGGGAGGCAGCAGGGCAACATGGTTCTTGATGGAAAAAAGGCACATTTTATTGACTGAAAGAATTTGTGGGTTTCTAATTTTTTGCCTTATCATTGTTTGTGATTTCCAAAAGGCCAAAGCATTTTAGTGGCTTTTTTTGCACAGTGAGTTTCTGTATTCCACTTCAAAGCAAACTGGCTTTTCCAAATTTCTCTTAACAAAAATCTTCAAAGTAGGTCTAAAGAAAAGAAGACCAAATACAGAAACATCTTTCAGGATAATATGATATTTTTTTTCCCCCGGAAGAGATTTGGTTTTAAATCCTGTTAGAACAGAAAAAGAGTTTCATATATGTTTTGGGAGATGGAAGGCAATGTTGCTTCTTCCTCCTGGCTACCAGTTCAGAAATTTGCGGAGCTCCAAAATAATGCTGTTTGGCCCCTTTCCCCTGAAAACTTTTGAAAGGATGGCTGTAACTCCAAACATGTGTTCACACAAGCATGAGAGCAGAGGAGGACCTATTTTGGAAGTGATTTTACCTCTTCAGTGTCTTCCATGCCTGCCTGGGAAGCACACAGCCACGCACAAAATGCTGTAGTGATGCCTGGTGGTGTTCAGGACTATATAAAAGAATTGTATTGTCATTGCACCACAAGTGACTGGTGGACATTGTGCACTCACACAAATGAAAGTCTGGACATGGATTATCTAAAGGGCCCCTCACAAGTGAGATGTCTGAATTCATAATTCTGCATGTAAATCTCCTTTTCTTTTTCTTCCTCCTGCAGGTGTGCCTGACAGAAATGAACACAAAAATAAATTCCCAAGAGACAAGAATACAGGACCCTCTCCATGTCTGCTAAAGATGAGCATATGGTTTTGTTTTGCACCTTGAAATCTGCTCTGCACACTCAGTCTTCTTCCACAGACCCTGACTCACTTTCTGAAGGGTTCTATAAACTTAAACTTTTTTCTCTATTGCTGAAGAAATAGTGAAGTTGCAAAAAAAAATAAAAAACAGAGAATTCAAAGGCAATGCAAACACACTGTTCATTTAGACCCAGATGTTGCAGAGATGTTCTGAAGGGTGGGTGCCTGTGGGTGCTGCAGTGTGCAGTTATCGCATTGCTCCCTCTGCATCTCGCATTTATCTCTTCTCCTGTCAGCAGGTCTGTGTGTCCTTGCAAAGGTCTGTCCTCCCTCAGTCCCTGTAAGTTTTATTTGCTGCTGTAAGCACCATGTTTGTAAAGTGCAGACTCGAGGAAGGAGCTTTTCTTCACACACACATCTTTTCTGCTGTTAAAAACACATAGGTATTCCCCACAGCCATTTTGAAATTCCTTTCATACACACAACAAAAGTGAGGAAGTACTAATTTTTTTCTTGGCTTGCCAACAAATCAGTGGAAGTGGTCATTTCTGCCTGACAGGGTAATTGAATGAAGATGTTTTTCAGAGGTGACACTATAAAGGACATTGACCATTGATACAAACTACTCCTTAATAGCATTCTCTGGGTTCCTTTATCAAGCCTTTGTGCCAAACAGCAAAGATCTCACATTACAACCAAAAATCAGCAAAGGGGATAATGTTCTATTTCAATTCTCCCAGTAAACACAACTAAAGGGAGAAGTGTGGGAGAATAATGAGGTTAGGTATCTAAGTGATGTTTAACATAGGACCTGTGGTTTTAAACTAGCTCAGTGTACTAGTTTAAAAACAAACCAATGGGAGATTGCAAGTCACAACTATATTTTATTAGGAAAACTAAAATAAATGCAGTAGTACAAGAACACTGACAGAGTCAGGATACAACCTGAGACCCTGTTAGTCAGGGCAGTGGTAGCAACCCAGATGAAGTGGTCCTGTTGAAGCAGTGATCCTGTAGAAAAGGGTCTGGTCTTCACCTGAAGGTCCAGTGGTAGCTCTCATGCTCTGGGAATCCAGTAGACAAGGGCTGCTTGTGCTGTTCCAAACCCCAGATTATATCCAGGTGGGAATGCTTGGCTCCTCCCCCCTGGGCAGAGCAGCTCACAATGGGCTGATGTAATTCTGTGAGTCGTGGGGTAGGTCCTTGATTGCCCGTTAAACAGAGAGACTCCCGGAGGGAGTTATCAGGGATGAGTCATGGTAGGAGATAATGAGCACTGTCTTATCAGGGATGAGTCATGGCAGGAGATAACGAGCACTGCCCCACCTGCTTTAACAGCTTGTGAAGATGATAATAGAATACATACTATTGGTTACATCTTACATTGTAACCTAGGACACTCAGATACCAAATTAATAAGCAGTGATACTGGAAATCATTCTTGTGCTGAAGGACTGCACAAATTAGCAGACACACTTAGATCTGTAAATAAAGTGCTGGCAATCTGCTGTGAAGGTGGCTCTCTTAGAGGGGCATGATAGCCTTTCTTATAAGATAACTAAAAAGGCTGTGGTATCATGACGTGAGACAGGATGAGCAAAATGAGGTTTCATGTCTTGATACTCTTTGGTTTGCGTGTAAGGGATGATGCTTTCCAGTCTGGATTTTCCCCCATTCCGTATTTTGGAAAAAATCCAGTCCAGGTTTCCCAATACCCTATTCTGAGAAAAGCCCAGTCCGGGTTTCCCCCATTCCATATTTTAGGAAACATCCAGTCCGGGCTTTCCCCCATTCCGTATTTTGGTCAAAATCCAGTCCGGGTTCTCACCCATTCCATATTTAAGGAAAAATCCAGTCTGGGTTTTCCCCCATTCCATATTCCAGGAAACATCCAGCCCAGGTTTTCCCCCACCCTTGATCCCTGATGGAATTGACCAAAGTTGGAGGGAAAATCCATATTTTTATGGCTCCCTGTGGCCAGCAGGAGCCGGGATGTGCTGAGCTACACTCTCCATCCAACACTGCAATACTGGAATTTTCTCCAAGAAAATTCAGTAGTGCCATCTTGAGAAAAAACATAACGTACTCTTTAATATTTGCTACTTTTTCATTTTTTAACATGGTGTGAAGGATCCATTTGCAAAATCTGGTCCATCAGACCCTAACTCACTTCTCATGAAGATTGGAACTGGTGGCAGTCAGCGCCCAAGCAGGGTTTAGGACTCCTGCCATCAGACTGAAGGCCCAGGGTGTCGCCCCAATAATAAATTGTGAAAACATCATTTGACTTCAGCCAAATTTGACAGAGGAGCAAAGCTCTCAAATGCACACCTTTCATAATGACCTAGGTTACAATGTAAGATGCAACCAATAGTATGTCTTCTATTATCTGTCTGGGGCAGTGCTCGTTATCTCCTCCCATGACTCATCCCTGATAACTCTCTCCGGGGGTCTCTCTCTGTTTAATGGGCAATCAAGGACCCACCCCACGACTCACAGAATTACATCAGCCCATTGTGAGCTGCTCTGCCCAGGGGGGAGGAGCCAAGCATTCCCACCTGGATATAACCTGGGGTTTGGAACAGCCCAAGCAGCCCTTGTTTACTGGATTCCCAGAGCATGAGAGCTACCACTGGACCTTCAGGTAAGGACCAGACCCTTTTCTACAGGATCACTGCTTCAACAGGACCACTTCATCTGGGTTGCTACCACCACCCTGACTAACAGGGTGTCAGGTTGTACCCTGACTCTGTCAGTGTTCTTGTACTACTGCATTTATTTTCGTTTTCCTAATAAAATATAATTGTGACTTGCAATCACCCATTGGTTTGTTTTCAAACTAGTATACATATTCCATGAAAACCTGCACCATCAAAAGAGAAGAATCCGTGTTCTTCACCTATGAAAACTCAGCAGGAGAACATGTCCTTTCCTAGTCACCAGCAAGCTCAGTCACAAGTCACAAAGCTGTGCAAATAAGGTTTTATTCATTGTGCTGCTCTCAGCAATATTTGTTTATCTAAACAAGCATGTGTGATGAGACACTCTGTAGGAGACTTGGGGGCTGGGTGACATTCATGAGCAATCAGCTTCTCAATGAAGCTGGAATGTTTGGGCCTGTGATTAAGGTGGACAATCAGCGAACAGAAAGTGAAATTTCATCATTGTCAGCTTGCATGCTCACAGGGTGAGACAGGCACTTCATTTTCACCTCTCTATTCTGTGTCTGCATACAGAAAATGGACACAGTCACTCAAGCAGAAAGAAGAATTGGCAATAAATGATGTATTTGACTTTGTTCCTTCTGAATTACAAAAAGGGAGACCACAGTTTCCACTTCTGAATGGGTTTACTATGTATCCTCCAAGATGCCTCCTTTGGTCACCCTGTCACCTTCTAGCAGTTCCTACAAAAGGGAGAAAAACCAACAAAATGTTTCATCCAGAATGTTTTGAGCGATTAAAATCGAGTTTGCCCTTCTATTATAGGGCCCATGCTCATCCACTGACACTGCATAGACAGGAGGTAGCTCTGAACCCCAAAATAACTGGTTCAAACATGAGTTTCCATTTGTGTCTCCAATAAAACTGTTTAGAGATTATTTCAGACATTGCCATAAGTAACTTAACTAAATTTCAGTTAATAATCAACAATAGTCACTTAAATAGAGATGTCAATAATTATTTAATTAATTCCTCATTAGTATTCCATGCTGATTAAATGCCTAACACCATTTCTTGATTTACCATGTTAATAAGCAATATGTGTATAATCGGGTTAGTTATGAAACTTCATGTCCATCTAGCATTCTGGACAGGCAGTCTTGCTTTCTCTTTACCAAATCAACTGTGAGATCAAATTGTCCAGTGACATAATGGCACATGATCAATGTAATAATGCTGAAACAGAAAATCACCTTTTGATCTTGCATTCAGCTATTTAAGATATATTCCAAATTTAAAGGATACATCTTCATTTATGTTTTTTATGCCTCAATAATTTCTTTATCTGCTTCTGCAGTGTATTAGACAACATGGGTTCTCTAAACTTTAGAATGGAAATAAACCTGAGATTGAAGAAAATCACCTATAACAAAGGAGCCTGATTTACTCTGTTAAATAATCACTTGGCCAGCCTGGTTCCCTTTGTTTCTGTTGAGCACCTGAAGGGGCAGAGACATGTCTGCTCCATGCCTTGACTTTCAGCAGTACAGCCCCACTTCTTTTTCTGTCACCCAATGCCACAGCTATGCTGATTTTTGCTGCATTCCTGGAAAAGTTTCCTCCTGCAAGCAGCAGGACCTGCCAGTGCAAAGGAGGTAGGGCATAAGAAAACACCTCCACAAATCAAGCTGTTGACTAATCCCAATGCACCAAATAGCACAAATGCTGGCTGTTCCAGAGCAGGGAGAAAGTCTAAATTTTAATGGTAATGAAGGTGGGCAGAGAAGAATAAATACTGTCAGAGCCTGCTAATTATGAAAAGAGATGGATGGCTGCTGTAAATCAGTGTGCTGTGGGGAGAGAGTCTTGAGACAGATTAAGTTATTATTCATACTGGGGCTGTTCAAATAAATCAATGGAAATTCCATCAGCAGCAGGTTCCATTTTTGTTTTGCTTCTTGATTTATGGGTTATGCCTTTGGTCTTTTTATCAGAATCCCCTTCTGCTTTATTCCTAACAGGTATGTATAATCTAATCTGAAGCCACCAGATACTTTCTTGTGCAAAAAGATTTTCATAAACAGACTAGTAACAGGAGAATTCACAGGGCAAGGTGCTTTTTATGTTTCAAATCCTTCAAAGTACTTTACTGCACTGCTCCTTACTTATGTTCCTCACCAGAAAAACAAGTATTAAAATAGTAATTTATTCCATGTTGTTTAGCCTAGTCTTCCAATGAAACAGTATCTCTGTAGTTACTACACTGGCCACGATACTTGGCCCTTCCACAGCAGATTGTTTAAATTTTTTCACCAGTTTCAAGCAAATTTAGGGAAGGATAAAGATCTCAGGGATAGAGAGTTCCCTGCTGGGATGAAAATAGGCAGTTGGGCAGAAAACCTCATGTGTTCTAATGAGGAAAGTATAACAGATATACAGATATATTATGAATAGTGTGGAATCATATTATGAATAGTGTGGAATCAAGTGGAAAACAATCAAGGACCCAGGTCCTGAGCTCTGACATTTGCAAGTTTACTTGCTTGCTTATTTAGATGACAATTTCACTGTAGTGGTGTTGGTCTTTCTGTGTTGATGTTCACCATCTCATGTGTCACAAGAGTCCCTGTGCACTGTCATAGAAGAGTCAATAAATGGCCCAGGGCATGCGGTCAGGAAGGCCAAACACATTGCACCTCATCTTTAATCTCTGCTTCAATTTGTTACTGTGTAGCCCTATTTACCCCATCAGCAATGTCTCAGGGTCTAAATACAGATAACGCCGTCAAGTCTCAGTGGGTAGTATGTCTGCCAGTATTTCTAAAAATGGCCCAGATTCTGGGGGGAAAAACATGGACTGTAGTCAACAGATGAATGCCCAAGCAGTACCTGGACAGCACAGAAGCACATGGAAAGGAGAAGCATTTCGAGGATGAGGTGAACTGTTTGAGAGAGGACAACCAGTCACCTTTATTGAACAGACAGGCATAATTTGGCAGTAATGGGGCACAGACTCCTTTGAATAATAAAAGCAAGCTCATGGGCTGGGCAGTGACTTCAAGCAATGAGGGAAATGGTTAGAGGCCAGCTCACATCTACAGAGACCTGGATTATCACCAGGCAGGTGCCTGATGAATGCATACTTAAATGGTCTAAAGTTTACCTGTAAACAACACCTTAAAATCACCTCTGACTACACCGCAGGAACAATGATGCAGATGATAATAAAACCGGATGGAAAACATTCATCTTTTCCTGGCTCTTACTTGCGTGACAGAGCCATTCATACTATTCAAAGAACCTGCTACTAAGTGCCCACTTGCTTTGCATTTGTAAAAAAATTGTTTTGAACATTTTGGCAGCCTGGCATAGTGTGTTTAGCTGTCCTGATCCCAGCAGAGTGTTTGCAAACCCAGTAATTGCATATCATTACCTCCTTTTGGTGCTGATGCTGTTGCCTGTGCCTTCATTTACCTGTGGCTCTGGACCACTCACTGTTAGAGAGGACTATCTTTAATGCTCTTCTCTCCAATGGTTTGTTTGAAGCAGCATACATACATCTTAAAGTCTTGCATGCAAAGCAGCATGCCACAGAGCTTAATTAAAGAGGAAATAGAAAAAGAAGCCTTTCCCCAATGAGCTGGGGGAGTTGCATACTGCTGAAGCTGATGGGACGGGATTGATTGTCTGATGTTAACATACAGAAAAAGGGAACTTTTGACAGAGGTGCGAGAGCTCTATTTCATTAGGGACAGCACCACTGAAAAGGACATTCACTCATAATCTGCTCAGGTTTTTTTTTTATTATTTCGGTATCCAGCAGTGTTTTAAGGCAATTCCCATCCTACCTCCTGCTGTAAGCTTGGAAGTAAAAGCCAGCTTTATACATCAAAGCTACACTAATAGTCCCTTTTCTCTCCCATGAACCATTAGCATGGGACCACCAATACTGACAGGTCATGGCTGTGCTATTTCCATCAAACATCAGACCTGTGCTGGAAATGATGGCAGTATCTCATCCAATTAGTCTAGAAAAGACACTGGGATATGTTTTCCAGGTGATTACTTCTGACAGCCAGGTCCACCATTTTCTGGAGGTGCCTACTCCAGGATTAGCAGTCACTATTTCAGAGCCCTCAGGACTTTCTTCGCTCTCTTTAAAGGCACAAAACACCTTCCTGTGGGACTTTTAAATGGTTGTTCAAGACAGTTTGCAATCAGCCAATGACAATAGAGGCAAGTCTGTGGGAGTTTTTCTTTCTCTCCAAAGCAGCAAAGCACTTCATAAGTACTTCATTTTTGCTGAACATAATGCCATTGTGCATCTCCAATAAATGCTGAAAATCATTCCTGAACCTACTGGAGCCTGTGCTGTCAAGGCAGAGGCTGCACACCCAGGAAATGCCTGCACAAGCCAGTTATGCCAGAGGACTGGTCCCTGTGCCCACATCAAGAGGCAGCTCCCAGCAGAGATCCCTGTGTGCATGCTTATCTGGGACCATTCACACTGATACTCTTGAAAGGAGATCCTCTCTTTTGCAAACTTCTTTATCCCAACATCAGTTTTTTGGGAAGTCACCCCATGAGGGTGAGGCTCTGCTCTATTTTCCTTGCTGGTCAGCCATGTGAAAGGGACAGTCAGAGTTAGGTTTAGGTGATCCAGCTGGTGAACCTAAAAGGAACCTGGGACTCCTGGGTGTGCTCCACGGACAATTGCACTGCCATATAGAGGGACTCAGTCTTCATACGTGGTACTTCCCCGACAAGCTCCATGCTCCTCTGTCTCTGCAGCAGTGGTATGGGATTGAGGCCATGAAGGCTGTGCAGCTTGGGGCCTTTCCTGAAAGGACACCCCCACTGCAAGGACACCCCATTACCAGGATGCACAAAATGGGCCGGCAGCCTGAACCCCAGCTGAGCTCAGGCTGTCTCCAGGAGAAGTTTGGAGGCACAGTAATGCAGTTCTTGCTGCACTGTGCACTCAAAGCTAAAGAGAACTTTGGTGACTGGACTTCTATGCAGCCATAAGCACCAGTACAAAGGCTGTACCTGAGGAGAATGATAGTACCTCACAGCAGCCTTTTAGCTGTAGTTGTACGTACCCCATTCTTCTCCCTAGGAGGAAGAAGAACAGGTTGTGCTTCAAGGTGGGTGGTTAAGAATTTTCCTTAGATGACAGCCAATTTGCTTACCAAAACATGCACGGAAATATTCAGGTGGGTCCTCTGCTCTGCCAGAAAGGCCATCTCTCTTCCCAGGATTACTTTCCTGCTCTATCTACCCAAATCCCCACCTTAATGGTGCATAAATTGGAGTTAAGTCCTTCTCTCAACATGAGGCACCAAAGGGAAGAGCTCTCCCTCTCCTCACCATGTCTTACAGGGATGTTTTCCCATACCCATGTGCTGCCCACACAAGCCAGATAATTATACAGAAACTTCACCTCCAGCCCACCATGGTTCTGTGGATTAACAGCCCATGTGGCTTTTTCTCTTGTTTCTGTTAGCTAATCAAGAATCTCGGGTTTTGTATCATTTCACAAATATCTGTCCTTTCCCTGGGATCATTTCAGCTGCATAATAATGACCTGCAAGTGCCAATTCCAATATTCAGTTGACCTTCAAGCTAAATTGTGTTTTGCATTTGCCTTACACACTTTCATAGAAACTTAATCCACTGTCTAACATAAATGATCATTTCCAAAGAACATAATGGTTCTGAGTGCAGACAATAACTGGCTGCAATTTGCTTCATGAGCAATTTTATTTACATCGACAGCAGAAGAGCTAAATTGAAAGGTCTGCTCTTTGACTGTGGCTGTATTTGTGCTAACGCTAAAAGTATGTTCAGCTTCAGGAAATCAATTCACCTTTGATTTAGCCCTCTGTATTATTAACACAAGAATAACATAGGATATAGATTTCCTGCCCAAACAAAATGAGTGAACGTCTGTCTTCCTGCCAAGGCAAGTACCACCCAAATTATTGAGAAATAGCCATTTGATGGTGGGACAGTGCACCTCTCAGAGGGGCTGTGGCTGGGGTTCACACAGATGGAGCCAGCTCCAGATCACTGCTGTGCAGGCTGCTCAGGTGCCCTGTGGTGCCCTGTTGCATGGCTACTGGGTCATCTTTGTTGCATGCTAAAGGTAGCCCTGAGGCAACCTCCACTGTCAGACCCAGCTGCCATATAGACTGTGAGTGGCACAGCAAATCTTAAATGTGCTGGAGTACAGTACCTGGAGCAGGTTATGTGTGACACAGCCACGATGCGCAGGGCTGGGAAGGAACTATCACACTTGCTGCCTTTCAAAAAAATGCTGGAGGTCACTTTTCCAGAACAATGCCAACAAAGCCACCAAGCTGGATGGTGTAAGCAGGTTACTCAACAGGATGAGTACCCGCCTGACATGGAGGTGGAGTGGGATGTCTCAGGCACACAGTTCTCTAAATTCTCCATTCCTGGGTGGGGCTTCATGGCTGAAGAGGGAAACTGTCTTGATGCCAAATACACTCACATTTTTAGAAAATATTCTTCTTTAAATGTTCTCTTTTTTCCCCCTAATCAAAAGGATAAATCATGGGGTGCTACACAGAGATTAAGGGGGAAAGTTGGTCATTTTATTTGCACAACAGTACTGCATGGGAAACCTCAGGTACTCCCAGTCCCAAAGAACCTGCAAATTACATAGGAAGTGCAAAGCATGTAGATAGGAAATAATCATGACAGCTTTGTGGATTATCCAAAAAGAAGGAAGAGCATGATGTCCATATTATGAGTGACAAGTGGAAGCCGAGAAAGGCTAAATGAGTTATCCAAAGCCTTTAGATAAGTATGTCATAAAGTATTCTAGCTGCTAATCTGATCTATTACTAGAAGTCCTTTGCTGTGAGTTAGAAGCCAGTAATGGTGGGGGTGCTGAATTTAGGAGCCATTCCAGTATATTCCCACTGAAGATTTGGTAGAGATGAGGGAATCATGTAGCAACTGACATTTAGATCTTGCTATACTGGAAGTCCATGAAGAAATAAGCCCAGACAAAGTCAGTCTAAATGAGTCATGACAATTTGCCAGCTGACACCATTGCTAGCAAAGCGCTAAAGAAATATTAAATGCCTCCAGGTCAGGAAAAAGCAACTTTTATTGTGAAGGCTGATAAAGGGAGAGGAAGGCTGTCTCAAGTGCTCTAGCAGCCCCTTGGACTGTCACCAGGAAGACTTAAGACTTTGCAAGTACTCTTTGACCTCCATCAAGGGGAGTGATTGAGAGCTGGTGGCAGTGGTGTGAAGGTGACACGCAGCACGGAGAAAAGCTCCATGCAGCAGTGACACTTGCACATACAGTCATGGGCTGATGTACAGCCTTACTTACTGGTGCCTCTTGTGTTCTGGAAAAGAACAGTAGAAATAACTGTTAATAAAAATAAATATACCTTAATTCAATATTGGCCTAATAAAAAAGTATAGGAAAAATATGTTATTGAGTTTCTTTTTTTTTTTTTTCCTCCAGAATGTATCTAAATAGTCATAAAAATGTCAGTAGAAGAGAGGGAGGTGAGGGAATAAAAATGAAGCATCTGGTGATCACAGGAAGTTTATAACCGGAACTCCAAGACTTTCTGTTGTTATCTTGAAGGCTGGTTTGTACCACGACATAGAATACAACCCAGAGAGACCCCAGAGCCAGTGGCAGCAAAGAGGCAGCCTGTCAGACTGTCCATAGCCCCATGCTAACACAAGGCTGAGCCAGAACCTGATGTTATAGCAAAAGTCAGCTCAGCAATCCATCGCGCTTAGGAGAGCAGCCATGGCACAAGCAGGGACAGTAAGGGGAGAAGGGAAGGGCAGATGCAGCAAGGAAGCAAGAGAGGGCCTTGAGAAAGGGGGAGGAGGTGGGGCAAGAGCTCAGGAGCACCCTCATCACATCAGAAGCCACCCAGCTCTTTGCCGGGGAAGGTGGCAGTGAGCAGAACCAGGTAACCTGGCTGGGTGGGCACTGTGCAGGGTCACCAGCCCTGGTGCTGCACCTCGTGCTGGGCTAGCGAGGCCTGGAGCAGCTCCGCCTCTGCCGTGGGGTGGGAGTGACAAGGACAAGACCCCCAGGTCTTTTTTCCTTGCATAAAAGCTTCCTGAGTCACACGAGCCCTCCCTGGATTTAACAGTGCAGGCAAGCAGCACATAGTCCTGGCAGTCCTTCCCCATCTGGGTTTTGGCATGGAATGCTAAGTCACTACCTGTTTTATTTCTAAAGACAGTTATTCATTTCATTACCCATACCCCTGCAGATTTATTTCAGAAAAATATTTTACAATTACCACCTTATCTTTTTCTAATATGGTTAAAACTTTGCTTCTAAACCAAAAAGGTAAACATTTGCTGGCTTCTTCAAGGACCCTTTCTATTATTATTTTTCAGATCAGCTCCACTGTCAATTAACCACTCCTGTGATGTGAGGATTCTGACAACAGGAGTAGGAGAGATTTGCAACAAATTACTCCAATTTAAAAGCAGAAAAACACAGCAGGAGCAAGCAATGTCCAAATTATTGAAGCTCACTTCAGTTCAGTCCAGGATGCTAATCACAGTTCCATAGAGGGAAGGAAGATGTGTGTCCTACCATGATAATGGGGCATTATGCTGTCAGATACTGAATAGGTATTACCAGAGAGGGACTTTTCCTTCATCAAGCCCTCAATTTAAAGGGCTCTGCTGTATCGAGAAGTGCTGTTCATATCTCAGCAATGCCACATGACTTAGACATTACATGATATCAAATCCATTAAAGAGTATAGTTTAATAATCTGCATCCTTTCACTTCATCTTGTATTTATTGCCACAGAATGCAGTAAATGCAAGACATTTCCTGGCTAACAAGATTCACAAAGGTATTGAAAAAAAACAATTGAAGATGGTTTTGTTTTGCTGGTTTCACACAGTTCATAATGGGACCCTCTGCACAGCGTGAGGTCCACAGAGCTGGGCTCGTTCCAGGAGGAAAACAGTAAATGTGTAATAGGTTTATAATCTGTGAGATACAGCTCAAGTGCCCTGCTTTCACCAAATGGGTCCTGGAAAACTGTCCTTCTATTGCTGTTCAGGCATACGCTTACACATATGGTTTATTAAATATTTTTGCATTTTGTTAAATTACATTAAAGTGAGGGAACCAGAAAAATTCCTGTGCCTGCAGAAGGTTTAATCAGTGCTGGATCTTGGCCAGCAGGGGACAATTAGTTGCATCCCCAAAAATCTTAAGAATAAAAAGCTGTTGCAGTAAAGCATTCTCAACTCTGTTTGCATCTCCTCACAATTACTTATTTGTATAACGTGCAGCACTTTTTGAGCCTCAGCTGAAGAGCTCTAAATGAGTGAGGATGAAGGAATAGGAGGAGAGCAGCCTGCTTCACAAAGACCTGCCTGAGCAATGATACTTCAGAGGAAAAACAGAACTGGCAGACAAATCCCTGCTTGCTTCCCTGCTCCACAGTTACTTCTGAGTAACTACTGACATCAGCAGTGTTAATCACAACTTTGCACCCATCTGACTGGAACACAGCATGAATAATTTCTGATCACTCCCTGCCGAGCTGGGTTTGCTCGGGTATCCGTCAGGAGAAAGCCTCCATCCCGCTGGAGCCATCAGAATCTCTGTATCAAGCCAACTCCTGGCAAAAGCAACTTGAGGCAGGTGGCCAGTGTGTCCCTCTGAGAGGCCAACATCTGCAGGTCAGCTGCAGTTGCCATGGCTCTTCCAAGAGCTGTAAAGCTGGGGATGCTCCTTCTCAGCCAAGTCATGCAATAAATATATTGAGTGGGTTGTTTTGCCACCTGTTCCCCTTTCCTCACCTTCAGCAGTGATACTCAAAAGAAGTTTGCCATCCCCCCACAAAAAACCTTAATAAATACCTCAGTGAGCTTTGCTGCCGATAAATGGAGCATTGTAAAATGTTGACACAGAAGCCCAGACCAACAGGGAGACCAGGAGGTGTGTGTCCTAGTCACTGCACTTTGCCCCACAGCCAAGCATGGCTGGGGCTGGTATTTAGCCCTCCCTTCTTGGTGGGAGTTTCAAAAGAGAAAGGGCAATTGCAAGGTTCCTGCTGAGCTTCCAGTCTGCAGAAATATCACAGCTAAAAAAGAAAAAATTAGTTGATCCTATAGTAGTGGAGATGCTCAAGGTGAAGAAGCCTCTTCAGCTGTTGCAGCCATCTCCCCTGAAAATCCAGCCAGCAGGTTTGACTTCTGCATTTAAACATTTCCTCAGCATAACAACATGCCCAAAGTCTGGTAGCAAAGAGATTTCAGCACACAGAAATCCCCACAGTAAATTACTCATGGCACCTCAAAGTAAGAGACCTCCTTTTATAGGGGTTTCCACAGCGAGGTCCTGGAATGAACAGAGTACAGGGCTGCAGGATACAGCTTTCCTCTACTCCTACATCCTAGACTTGGAGGTTCAAGTTCCAGGAGACCTAAAACAGGACTGTAGCAATCCCTTGAGCTGTGGCTCAGGATAACCCGCCCCAGTGGTGCTGCTGACAGTGTAGCCATTGCAGCAGGTACTTCCCTCCACTGTTACTGTGAGCCAGATCACAGGGAAGGTGAGTACAGCACCATCCATCCATCCATCCATCCATCCATCCATCCATCCATCCATCCATCCATCCATCCATCCATCCATCCATTTCCAACTGCCACAAACCAAGCCAAACAAGGAAGATACATTTTCCTGAGAACATATCCCATCCTGCTCACTAGCTTCCTAATTCTTACTGATTGTATCTGAATGCTGTTTCTCAGGAGAGCCCATCCAGACAGAGCTGTTTGCCTCAGCACTCAAAGCCTTTCCTATTTGCAGTTGTTTCAATGGCTGCGCCTTCATGACAGGGCTGATAAATTCAATTCTGACTGCAGAGGGACTGGGTGACAGCTGAAAACAAAAAGTACAAGCAATCCTGACAGTGCCTCGCTTCAAAGAAAAGTAAAGGCAAGGTAGGAGAATGTTCTTGAGGCAATCTGGTGGGAAGGAGCTGCTGCTGAGCCACGCATTCACTGGGGTTTCCAAAGGTCACTCCCATCCTCGCTCTTTCTGCAGCCTGTCATAGATCATCTGTGGTTCAGACAGCACGGGCTTTATTGGGCTCCCCACCTGTCTCAGCAGAACTTGACTATATTTATTTTCCTTTTGTGGACATTTCCTCTCCTTATTCTCTTCCTTGCCTATTCTTTCTTTCATCTCAAGATGGATCAGTGTTGTACAGTCATGGGCAACTCTAATCCCAGGAACATGTGAATCCAATCACAGCAGAACTTCATAAACATCATTGAAATCTTTCCTTGCTGATCTGCCCTAACAGTGACCTGCATTGTGGTATCCTGCAACCAAGGTTTATGGGAACAGTAGCATACAAAGCTACACTATTGCTTATTTTTTATTAATACCAGCAAGACAGCAATATTTAGCTATCATAAAATGGAAAACAGAAAAATGCCTATTATCTTGCTCATGGTAGCTCTCCTACTCACGCCTTTTCATAGCCAGCCCAGTCGCTGCTTTATAGCATCTCTAAACATTAGTGAAAAAAATAGTATCTATAAAAACATTGCAACTTGTAGCAAAATTTCATACACATTCATATATTTCCATATATTCAAACTTTTATATATGCATGTCTTTTATTAACTCACTAAAGAATTCCCATGCATTTGTATGCCTGCACAGCAGTCCTTGGTGGCCTCCAAACTTGCAGATGGGCAAATGGTGACTTGGGTTGAGTGTGGAAAGGATCACACAAGAGGAAGTTCAAAGTCCTTTACAAGGCAAGGTCCATTTCCAACTCATAATAATATTTGAAAATATTTTATTAGTTAGATATTATTTTGATAATATTAATCTATACTGATCTATTTCATATAGTATTGAACTCCTCCTTTGCATTTTACACACATACAAAATTCTAATACAAATTTCTTTGTTGACAGCACTTGAACTACTGCTGGGTCTAGAGATAAAAACAGGCCTGAACCAGACACCAAGTTGCCTCTCTCTCACAATCTCCTATAGAATATGAGCATTATGACCTAAAAATCTATGGCCATCTTTAATTCACTCAGGATTTAAAAAAAAA
>VYXC01001380.1:1146352-1274618 GCA_013397175.1 Platysteira castanea
AAAAAAAAAGTGAAGAAAAAATATTTATACAATTAAATACTGTATCTTGTGTTTAGTACTGGTTCTCAACATTTCAAAGAACTCTGTGGAGCCCTGGAATCCTGCTGTTGTGCTGTTACACACCAAAAAAAGCGCATCAGACTGAGTGCTAATGTACCTGTTAGTACAGGATTGCTGTAGGACAAGGGTGTGAAATGTTCCTTCTCTGCCCTGCTGCAATGCTGCATCCAGGTTTGGAAACTGTTCTTTGAGAAAGATGTAATCTAGCTAACTGAAAATAATTATCAGCAGAACGAAAAGGGTCAGCAGGTATCTAGATATTCTGACTTAATTGGAAAGAGTGAAAGAAATTAAGTGATTAAAGTCCAATGATTGAAAAAGAGGGGAATTGGAATAGTACATGCACTGGAGGTAGAGGCAGAGTGAATCATAAATAAATAATGGCATGCCTACTGTAGATATAAGAAGGTATTGGCTTAAAAGCAGGCAAGGAGGATTTAAGTGAGACATCAGGAAAAAGCTGGCACAGCCCAAAATAGACTAACATCTCTCAGTAGTGGCTTGGGTAAACCGGATTCTGCCCTGAGGATGCATCTGAGTGAGGTGATGTGTCACTGTCCCTTCCTCCTGCATTTTTTACTATGGAAGTTAGTACTCCTTGGACAAAATTATGTCCTAGAAACATTTTTCTATCCCCATTTCCAGCATAAGTTATACTATTCTTTGGAAGTGCCAAAAGAGACTGCCCGATTTAATAGCACTGCTCTCTGCTCTCATAGGCTGCAGTTTCAAGGGGATCCTAAAGTTGCACAACTTCCTTAGACTTTCAACGAGATTTGAAACTTTGGGTGCTTCTGATTTTGTGTTTGTTAAAACAAAATTCCAATTTCAGTGATAAAGGAAGGAATATTAACAGTATCTTATCTAAGTAACAGAGCAGTGAGCAGGCTACCCTCTGCTCTGGTTGACTTTTTATCACAGGCATGTCTCAGTGACTAGGAGAGGTTGAGGAGGGCCTTCCTCTGCCTGTTCTGAGTGTGGCTGTGAATGCTGAGGAGCATAACCAGCTGCCCAACCCACTGGAGAAACAGATTTGGAAACACTGCAGAGTGAATGCACTCCAGGAAACAACAGATTTGGACACTGCAGAGTGAATGCACTCCATTTCATGGCTGTCTCTGGGGCTTATCGCGACTGTAAAAGATGTAACTTTTACAAAATACAAAGATCTTAGGAAAGAGATGGAGAGTGGTATACAAACTATAATACAAATTTTTCTATATTATAACATAAAGCAGCAGGCTACATTTTAGACCACTTTTCCCTGAAATAGTCTCCTCTTTAATAAATTGTGTCATTTGTTTTCTAGCATTCAAAACCATCTAGAGGCATCCTTTTATGCTGAGAGAGACCTCCCTGTGCTCTTCACACAAAAAAAAAGTAATTGGCCTAAAGTGCAAAGAGAGAGCTACCTAAATAAAACCTCCTTTCTGGTCGGCATAGATAGGCAGCAGAAAATGGGATGGCTTTGGGGGAGAGATCTCTTGCAGAGAAAAGAAGTTTCTGGAAGGTCACTCCCAGCAGGACTAAGATGCATTAGAATAGCATGGCATTCAAGCACCACTGCTTATTTCCAAGGAGAGTGGCAATTTCACTTTGGTTGTCCTGGGAGATAATAACCTCTTTAAAACAGAATATTTCCCACTCGTCTGTAGGGTAACCACGTGCTTCAAGGAAAATGGGCAAGCCCATAGCAGAGGGCACCTCAGCCCTGTGCAGAGAGCATCATTACCAGCAAAGGGACAAAATATCCACTGAGATGAAGAGAAGCCCTATTGCTTCTTGGCATTGGACTGTGCTCCTTCTCAGCTCTGTAGCCATAGTGATCTGAGCCTGACCCACCATTTGGCCCTCTGGTGTTTCTTTGTGGATCCAAGGTAAAAATCATTTAGCTATCCAGTCATAAATGTCATCTTTCTTGAGACCTTATTTCTGTAGCAATCAAGCTACTAAAACTATCAATATTATTAATGCATTGCTGTTAATACCCTGTTTCCAGGATCAAGCAGAGCTGCATGTGGGTTTCTTCAGGAATAAGACACCCTCCATTGTTTTCTAAATATCCTGTTAAAATCCTCCACGTACCTGAAGCTTTTTACCCCAGTTACTTCACCCTGTGGGAGGGACAAGATGCAAGGAGACAGAGAGGGTAGGAGAATATGGGAGAACAGGGAGAGGACAGATCAAGGAAACCTGTGCAAAGTCCAGGCACACCCCCAGCCCCTCTTGTGTAATCTGTAGCACTGTCGGTCACAGCAAGACAATTAGAGCTCCTGGGCACAGAGCCTGTTCATGAGCCTGAATACTTTCTTTTGTTCAAACACTGTCAACAGAGAACTTTTGGACAGCTCTGAGCTGTCCAAATATTCTATAATTAAGATGAATTAGCAAATGGAGAAGCAACTGCAGCAAGAAGAACTAAGAAAGAAGCAATTGTGCAGAATGCTAAATTCCTTCCTCAAGCTTTAAGTCTAAACTGACAGAGCAGTGCACTTTCTCCTTTGTTAGCTTTTCTTTTCCTTTTCTTTTTTTCCCTTCTCTTTCCTTTGGTGACAGAAGAGTGAAAAGGACACAACACTAACTACTAAACTGAAGCACGCATCTTTTTTTCTCCCCCTTGCTACTCTTCACAGAGCCCTTTAATCTCAAAGAAATTCTCCCTATTTCCCCCCTGAACACTGATTTAAACCACAAGAGTCAGGAGCGGTGGAAAGCAAACAAACAGGGAAAATATGCTCCTAACACCTAGAGCCTGAAAGCATAAGAAAGCAGATGCCCTTTCTCTTGGAGAAAGCAGAGATTTCAATGGCTTTCAGCCTTGAATTTGAAGTGACCGTGAGTATTCTGCAAGAGATGGGAATGTGAAAGGGGATCTTTCTTAGCCTAGATCTTCTATCTTCTCACTTGGGGTCTACTGGCATGTTGTGATGTTTTGCTGTGTCAGGCTTATGTCCAGGAGCAGCTTGTTCTTGGATTACCCATCCCTGCATCTTCCAAGCACAGAGAAAAAATTAAACAACCAAATGGTCCCAATGAGCTTACAGGGACATACCTTTCCCCTCTTAGATGACTTTTCAGTATCACAGAGTCCTCAGCCCTCAGAAACGGCTGAGAAATTCTTCTTCTCTTGCTGTGTTTGTGCTGTTGTCTGCTGGAGCTGCTGCTCTCCACAAACAGCAGAGCAGAAGATGAAAGAGACAAGATAAATACTTTGGGTCTAATTCTGAGAGCTGAGCCCATCGGTGGCATAAGCCTACAGCTCTCTCCTTAAGCATTATTTGGGTGATCATGGGACTATCTGTTTTGGAACAGCTTCCTTCTCTGCCCAGGAATGTGGGCAGATGAAGGTTGGTCTTCTGGCTTAAGTCAGAAGAGATTGCTCAGCTTGAGCCATGAAAGTTCTCTCAGGAACTACAAACTCTAAGCAAAGAAAGTCTGTGATGTTAAGGCAGGAGCTGAAGTGGATGATTAAAAGGATTGCAGCTCCATATTTTGGGGCTAACTTGACCTTCCAACATCCTTTAGGGACATAAATCCCAGGAGAATCCATGTGCCTTTCCTGAAATGTTTTGCTAGATGTGACTGAACTGTATCGGAGCACAAGGAGAGCTTTAATAGAGGGGTTTCTGCTTACAAGACAAAGGGCAGTTTTGGAGCTGGCCTAGAGACCAGAATAGGTTTCGTTTGTTTGGCATATGCAATAATACCATCTAGTTTCATTTAATTTATAAATCAAATTGTTTAGTAGAACTTTATTTCCTCTTGCTTTTTCTCCCTCTGGTGGATTTCTGCTCCTGGGATGCAGGACACATCTTTACTCTTTGTCTAATAAAAGCTCTTCATCTGGCACATGAAATGGGCCATTAGTCTTTAAAAAGGACCATAAGATGTGGCTTTAAGGGTAGAAAACTGTAAGTAAAGGCTTGCTAGGGCAAGGTGAACCTTTCAGTGTGGTTTTGCTACACATTTCTTGGTGAGAGGTAAAAGGGGAAATGGGCATGAGACAGCCTATTTTGCTGGCAAACAAGTTAGGGTCTAGAAAGCTGCTCAGTCTCTTTCACCCTAGGAAAAAAACCCCAAAAAAACCGAAAATTTGCCCACTTCAGTCCCCAGCAGCCTTTTTTCCCAGAGAGCTCCTGTGATCAGATTCAGCCATTCAGAAATGCTGGGAGGTAACAGCCACATGGGAACATCAATACAGAAAACACTCAGTATCCAGCCACCCCTGGCCCCGAGGTCCATCACTGCACAAGTGTAGCCGTGTTCCTCATTACAAGCAGGATTGATGTATTTAGTTTGCCCTGCAGCTCTCCTTAATCAGCTATCTAATTTTAGGCCCTTGCTTCGAGGCTGGGAAAGGGAGGAAGGAGGGAGATTATTGACAAAATTCTTAAAATACTGTAACAAAGACCTACACTTGTTAATCATTCTACTCATCTGATTTATACCCAAAAGATATAATCTACTCTTCCCTCCCTCAGCTCCTTTATTCCTTACAGGATTCACATTGCAAAGAGCTAAAATCAAATGGAAAAAAAATTTGTGAAGTTTCACACTGGATTTAGGTTCTCTGTATGGGATATCTCATTGCTTAACCCTTTCTTAGCTTCTTGGTTGCCACAGAGAGGGCCTCAGCTCTCAAGCACTGTTGGTCTGTCCTATTGTCAGTGACAAATTCAGCAACTTTCTATCCTTTGGGCTCCTTTTAACTACATTTGGTGAGGGAGTTTGTTGACAGCAAATAGCCAGATGATCCTTGTGGATCCCTTTCAATTCAGAATATTTTATGATGCTATGTTGGGTAGTTCCTGCTGTGAAACCCATGGACTGCACTCTCAGAAAGCATGAGAGAATTCTGACTCCTGAAGGCTGGTGATTTATTTCTATGTCTCTCTGGAAGAACAATGTCAATAAAAAGTTATTACAACTCTTTCTTTTCCTATAAAACCTAGTCAATAAGATATTACTGTGGTGTCTTGTTTTAAAGGAAAGCCTGGCAGCCAAAACCACACAGAGAAATAAGGAGATTGGGAGGAACCCCCTAAATACAGAAGGTCTGTGTTTATCTCCCAAGTGTGTCTGAGGCAGCAGTTCAGGATGTGAATGTCATAAAGAAGGACTTGATGCACAACCTGGGTCATTTTATAGTCCTTCACAGCAGCACAAGCTATGGAAGCACAATAGCACCTCCCAGGCAGAGCCTTGCTGCAGCTCTTCTCCCTGTGGGTCATAGGCAAGATCCTCACAGACTGAAAATCACTGTACTAGATTTTACTTCAGTGGTGGATTTGTTTATTTCTAAGCCAAAAGTTACCAAACTTTATTCTTTATTTACTGCAGATCATTCAGGTTTATGCTGAGGAGCTAGTGCAATTTGGGCTGAAATACAAACAGCAAGTAGAGCTGCAAGAAATGTGTTACATATATTCTACTGCTTGCAAAATCTTTTCCATGTCTTGGCATGCCTGAATATCTATCGAATAGAGTTGCCTAAACAGCAGTGCAAATCCTGCAGTTTGAGAGCTGTGAAAAAAGACCATCATCCAAAGATCTAATTTGTGATATCTGATGTCTGCCCAACAAAAATTGGTCCTCATTCGAAACTGATTTACACTGTCTGTGTTGCAAAAACCCTTCCAATGAGCACAACTCTCTTGCACCTCTCATCACCAATATAAGATGGGTCTCCAGCTAATACTTCTATGACCACACATGTCCTTTTTTTTAGTATGATTAACCTTTACTCAAATTAACAACATTTGTTGGGAGTACTGACAAGAACTTGTTCAATTTGTATCAGCAACCACAGCCCCAGAGATTTTGTTTCAGCTGAAAGAATATCAGAATAGACAAAGTTAGTGGCTTCACACTAGATGTGCTCTACCAAACCATCAATCTCTGTATCAAGCAAAGCATTTAGAAGAGAGTAGAACAGAAAGCATGAAAATTTATTTTAAAATTTCTATCCAAGGTGTATTTACAGGTCCGCGATTTGTGGGGATACTATAGGTATCACAGAGAGACAAAGTGATACAGGAAGGAGCAGGTCAGGAGAGGGTCTGTAACCTAGCAACCTAATCCAGGTGACAAACTGGTGGGACTGTTCCTTTCCTTACACAGTCCAAATGAAATATATGCATTTCCCAGAGTAGTAGAGAAAAAAACTTATCAGTCTGATGTTCACTAACCTCATTACTGTATAACTGATGGCAGAAAGAGGCAGGGATGGGCTGGTTACAGCTAGTCCATTAATCAGGTCCCTGGTGAAGCATCTCAGCTAGAGTTAAAATTAATGCTGGAAAATTAATCGGGACTTCACAAAGGAAACCGCAAAGCATATGGTGTCAGCTAATGGAGAGGCTGCGCGGCTGAAGCGTCTGAAACTTCGTGTCTTCCTGAAATCTAATTAGATCCTAATGGAAGGAAGACTGAGTGAAGGCTCTTAATTGAAAATTACACTTCCAGTTCAATCAAAGCCTGCTTCCGTGTTGCTATTAACGGCCTTTTAAAAATAGCTGGATTCTACAGTGACCTTGCATACAAAGTGTTCACTTACAGAGAGTAGCTGTATAGATAATCAATGGATGCCTCGGTGATGGATTTGGACCCATTCTGTAATAATTTATGACTAGTGTGTATTGACCTGGTTACTGGGATGTTGTCTGTATGAATGAATATATGGTTTAATTTAATAGGAGCTGTCCAGAAAGAACAAACAAGCAGGTAAAAATGTCTCAAGGCAAGCTGTTCCTTGGCAAACACTCAGAAGTGTTATGAGATAATTCACAGACAGGAAACTGCCTGGGAAAAGTCATGTATATAAAAAGCAAAAGAAATTTCCAAAGAAGGAAGTTTTCTTCTCCAGGTGGTTTATAAAGGGCCAGACTCAGCTTCACCTAACTTTGGACATGTAACAAAAGTACACAGATTACTGAGGGAAGGTACTCAAGTGCAATTGCTGTAGGCTCTGTCTGTACCTTCTGGGCCATTGCAGAGCCCAGCACCAAACAATTTATCTAAATGCCACTGGAAACCACAGGACAGAGACAGCGAGCTGCCTTCAGAACAGGCAACAGAATATCTCCATCAGGAGCAGCAGGAATTACATGACTGTTACACTTTAAAGATCCAGGCTAGAATTTCCTCAGCAGGGGATGCTTGGTAAAAGCAAGGTCAGAAGTGCTGGCATCATCTCAGACCTTCAAAACTGAAGATTTTCCAACTTGTTTCCAGCATTCTCAGCCCCATTCTGAAACTTTTCATGTCAAGGCAGCTGAAGGCAACTCTCCTGCGCTGTGTGAATCACTGCACTTTCCCCTTTCGTAAACAGCCCAAAAGTACATCTCATATCTGTATATGTGCTCTGTGAAGCATCCTCTAAGTTTCCTTCCTTGGATTTAGCAATACAGCAAGTTTGCCCTCTATTTCCCTGTCCTACAGCACAGATTACCCGTGTCAACATTCCCTCAGCCCCAGCACTGCCCAAGCTCTGCCACGCCACTGCTCTGCCTTGCAGGCTTGGAGACCTCCTTGCATCTTCCACAACTTCTCCTGCCAGTTTAATTTTTATGGCTTGGTTTGCTTTTACTCTCAGTAGTGGCTGCTGTGCTTCTTCTCATATCAACCAATGATTATAATGCACCCTAGGAAGTCTTGCTCTCCTGAAGCAGTCTACCCTATATGAA
Source organism: Platysteira castanea (assembly GCA_013397175.1). Lineage (NCBI taxonomy): Eukaryota > Metazoa > Chordata > Aves > Passeriformes > Platysteira > Platysteira castanea. The sequence goes on from VYXC01001380.1 coordinate 1,154,098, forward strand.
AGGCAGCAATTCTTTGTGCATTGGGATTTTTTTCCCAAAATTGTGTTTGAAGGCCTGTATAACTCACATTTCTTTCTACTGTTCGGACTCTGACACAGCATTACATAAAGACTCAGTGTCACTGGTTTCCTCCAATGTGAATTCTCCCTTCAGTATACTTCTGTCCCTCTCTTTCTCTTGGTCTTGAGGTGGACAGGCTGTGACAGGAGATGGATGAGCAATGATTTGTTCATGGTTTGTCTGACACTGACTCGTGACTCATTTTGGTTGGCTCAGGCTTGGAATGGAGTGGAAGTGGTGTGACTTTTGCATCAGTTGAGAAAGTAAAATTAATTCAGAGACAAGCAAATTCCAAACAGCTGCAAAGGGAACATTTCAAGCCATGTTTATGGCTGTTAAAGCACTAAAAAATCAAAGGAAGTCATGATTCCTCCATCTCTTCATATCCTAAAGTCAAGGTTACAGAAACGATCCACTAAATTTCTTTCTTTCTTTCTTTTCCTATTACAGTTTCCAGGAAAAATCTAGGCAACTCCACTCCTCTGAGTTATTTGCTGCTCTTTCTGTCTACTCTGTCTATTCCCTCTGCTATTGCTTCTTCTGAAGATGTGTCCTGTCTCATAAAATTTTTTGAAATCCATATGTCTCCTTCATCTGCATGTCTGGATGCTGCCATGTGCAGTAATTTCCTTTTTATTCAACTGAATATCTAACTATGTGCAGGTATTTCCACATGTCTGTTGGTGGGAAGATCTTCCTACCCAATGTTAAAATCCTTCCATAAGTTTTTATTCTCTGAGATGTCTGGGTTTTTTCCTGTCTAGCATTTCAATGGTTTCCCACATCTCACAGAAAAAAAAAAAATGTTCTATTTGAGATAATATTTAAATAGTAAATTCTCTGGCTTGTTCTAGTACTGTAGGTTTCTGACTGGAAAGAAAAGAACTTTGATCTATTTCAGCATGTTTGAGGAGAAAGCAGGAAAAATTCTGCAGCCTAAGTTGAATGGGATACTGGAAAGTATGCTCTAATGATCTTAAAAATCCATGTGTATATTAATTACTCCACTGAAAAAATTCTGATTTCCTAAGCTTTGTTTTAAGACTATTTCTAAGCTTCATTAGATTGACCCAACCAATGTATAATATGTCAAAGAAAATGGGATTGGACACGACACATTGTAACTCAGATGCCCCCTTCAGTCCCGTCTCACCACACTGCCGAGGCAGAGCCTTTTTTAGGGGTGAGATGCTCTCATCTTCACTCAGAGAACCAACACCACAGTGGGATCCAGTGAGAATAAATGCATCTAACTAAGCACAGTAGAACTTCTTGATGATTTCTGTATTTTCATAGGGCCCATAAAATTTGGCTTCACTTCTTTCTGAAGTCAATGTTCACACTTTTTCCTTCTGTAAAATGGAAGCTGTGGAAGTGGTTTCTTTTGTAAACTGCATCAAGTTGTTTTTGTGGTTGATATGGAATAATAGATGCTTCAAAAAAAACCCATTTCCATATCAGCTGCAAAGAAAGATTGGATGAAATGAGAAAACCAGCTAAAAACTAGAAACCAGAGCAAGGCTTTCACAAGAGCTAATCTCACTTTGACAATCCAAAAAGACTCCCAAAAATAACCTAATCATCTGCTTTTTCCACTGCCTCTGTGAACAGAGGGAGCTTTTTCTTCATTTTAATTGTCCTGATTCCTTTTTAATTATACCTCTTCCTCTGTTCTGCTCAATGACATCAAATACTGGAAGAAGACATTGGACTACAGCCTAATATGTTTTGGCTGAATCTAAACTCATGAGTTTCAAGTTTCTTTTCCTACTCACAGGCATAAAAAACCTTTCTTATTTGATGAAGTTTCATCAGAGGCTTCTTACAATTTGGGCAGCTGCTTGTTCACACAATTTGGTTTTGCAAAGGTTCACAGCCCCTCTGAGGTTAACTTCCCTTCACTGCCTTAATAAGTAAAATTCAAATCTTCTGACTAATTTGATACAAGACAGAGCTCCTCAAACTGAAAACGAGCATTTTTGTCTATTGTCTGTTGATAAATTGGGAGCAAAATTACAGCTCTGCAATGGGTGGAAGAGCTTTTTGAATTAGTTGTGTTGCACACTTCACATCTGGAATTCAAAACAGGCAAAGTGGCCATAATGCTTTGGTTCTGTAGTGTGGGAAGTCTAAGTGGATGACAACAGTGATCCACTCAAATCTAATAATTCTCTGACACTATGAGTGATGAATTTAACAACTGAAAAGCGTTTTTGCAAAGACCAATAAACAAACATAAGTAAAGGTAAATAGCTTCATACATATAGAGTTAATATTTTTCTTTATTTTTAATTTTTGTCTCCATACTTTGAAGTTGGATCCAGAATGGCTTATTGAAATGTCACTTAGTAGTAACATGAGTGAAATGACAGCTGGATCCCAATACCTCCATCTGGACATATTTGATGATGCCTGGGACCCTGATACCTCATGCACTCAGAAAATCAAATCTAATGTTTTAAAATTGTGTTTCTCCCATATAGACTTAGCTTTACAAATCCCACATTTCACACATCCCACGAAGTTTTATTGCCTTTCTTTCAGTTGCTCCTGAAGACACTAAGCACAAAAAAGCCTTGAATGCTGGAAACAACAGATGCCAGCAGGGAAGAGAGGTCTCAGGCTTTCCACTGCCACAGTCATGTCTCTGCTCTAAATCTCATCCGTGCAAGAAACAAGAATTATCTCAGACTCCCACAAGACCAAGAACAATTTTAAAGTTTTTTGGAGAGTGTCAGGTATGTGTTTTCAGTCTGCTTTCCCCAAAAGGGACGTGGGGTGATTGAAGCAATAAAAAGCAAGGTGAAGCTCATAAGAAGCATGCCTCTTCTCATGCTATTCTTTCCCTTAGCAAGCGAAGGAAAAAGTAGAATTCACAAGGTAGATATTACAGGACTTAACACATAACTCAAGGGCATTCAGCTAGGATCCTAGAAATTCAGGTAGGATCCTAAAATTTCACAACTGCAAGGAGACCGATAGGGTTTGCTCCATCCTCTTGACTAAGTGGACAGAATAGACAGTTCATCTCCTATGAGAGGTTTGTTCCATTTGTCCTTAAATATTTTCAAGTCCAGAAATATACAATCTTTTAATGTTATCTATCCCAGTACTCATCTCTGCTTCCAGTTAAAGAGTGGTATAATGTCCCAGGACAAGAAACATAGTGTATACTGGAAGTAGTTGCAAGTTTTAGTAATGTGATGCTGTACTTCTTTCCTTTCAGGAAGACTAACTCAATATAATGAATTACTAGACCAACTCATAAAGATAAAAAAAAAAAAAAAGGCAAGCTTTCATGCATAAAAAGCCCCTCACATCCTTTCATGTTGTTATTCACCATCTGTGCTCAGACCCTCAAAAATGCCAGCATCTACACCCAGCAGGAGATTGGTGAGACTCAAACTTCCAAATCTCTTGGATGATTCTGAAAATGCTCTTTTTTTATGAACAAATTCTTACTTTATGTGAAGTGAAATCACAATTTCCCCTTCTCCCACCATCTTCTCATTCCAGGAGCTGTCCTTGTAACAGCACTCAGTAAAAGATACTCCTCCACCAAAATAGTCTCTGTCATCCATATGTCTCCCTCATGCATGGATAGATTAAAAAGCTGCTGCTCGTTTCTTTCTAAGGGAGTTAAAATTCACAGAGGCCCACTACACTGCAGAAGTTTTACAAGGATTGAAGAAGAACACATTTAAAACATTTAAGCCTCTTCCTTCTTTTTAATCTAAAAATTGTTTGCAGTTATGAAACAGGGACTAGGCACCTCATTCACACTGTTTCTGGCAACATTTCGATTCATTTTAGCCTATGGCAATGTCTACATATACCTCAAAATGCAGAAAAGCTTTCTGAGAAGAGATTCTTCCAAATCACATTTGTAAATGGAGTAATCCATGCTTGACCTACATAGAAACCATTTTGAGCTTCACCACTGAAATTCAAAGTGGCACCTGTCAGTTAACAACAAAATCTCCTTATTACTTGAGCAGGAGAAAGAGATTCAATTTGATTTGCAAGTTCACTGAGGATACATCTATATTGCAGGGCTGTAGAGGGAGAGGTGAGTGACATTTTCCTGATGTGAATGAGTGTCCATGTCACCTGGCTGGCTTTTTACAGCCCAGGCTGAATCCTGGGAAAGGCTGACCCTGAGATCAAGCAAAGTCAAGCAGTAGTCAGATAGGACAGCAAACTGAGGGAGGCAGGAAAGTCACATGCTGAGGTGTGGAAAAGATGGAGTAGCCACAATTCTGGCCTGTCCCAAAGAGGAGGTCTCTTGGGTGACACTCTCTCAACCAGAGGGATCATCCAGAGCGGCCTCCCCAGCAGAGAGCCACAGCCTCAGTGCACTCATGCCCTGTCCCAGCCAGCAAGGAGCCCAGCAAGGGACAGGCCATGCATGGAGCAACCTTCCAGCTCTGGTGGCTCTTGTCCCCCATGCTGAGAAGCAGAAAATGCCTGGAGCAAGTTCTTGCTGTCACAGCACTACTGGTACTCAAGGCAACTTGTTTAAAACTGTTAGAAGTGCCTTCCCTTGACCTAGTCACACCTCCCAACTGGGCTGCTGGCAAGGAAACAGCATTTTTCAGCTCAGAAACAGAATGCAAGATTTAGCTAGCCATGTCTTATGGAGTACCTCAGTGGTACAGTGGCTGCACCTACTTCAATAACCAGGGAAAATGAGTTAGAGACTAAACTTATTAAAGCAAGTTGAGCCTTTCATTGCAAGTTTTCAAGAGTTCTTGCTGTTCCACTACTTGGCATAGGGGGAAGTGTAGTTGAACTCGTTTCTCTTAGGAGAAAACAAGGTTTGAACTACAGCTGCCTGGAGGTTCCACAGACATATTACTAACTTAGAAAAAAATCAGTCTTCATGGTACTCACATTGTTATCAAAAACTATTTTTCCCTGGCAAACTGATACATTTATTTTTTAAAAGCTAATTTTTAAGCAGAAAAATTGACTGGCCATTTTTTCTAGTGCCTGAGTCTACTCTTGCTTTGGGAGACAGAACTTCAAATTACTGTGTGTTCCACAGTCCGCCAGTGGGAACAAAACCTTGTGCATTCCCTCCTCCACAGTGTGGAGAATATGAGTCATTCCCTGCTATAATGCTAGCAAACAGCAAACCAAAAAGCTGTCACAAAAACTGAAACACTCTGAGGGCTTAAATCAAAAATATTAGTCAAACCAATGTTGGGGTGATGAGTTAAAATGGAATTCCTTATTATTTCAGCCTTCTTTCCATGAAATGAAGTAGAAAAAGAACAAAGAGATTCCACAGTGGAGAAATTTCTTGTCACGTCGAGTCTGCAGGGCCAAAAAAGCTCTGTGCTCTTCAGCAAATGAGACTAGAGGAGAGCAGTCCTCATTTTCTTTATAGGGAACTGGTTTACCTTGAGTGCCTCCACAGACAGCTGCCTTCCCTCAAGCACACTCACAGAGTCCTCCAAAACAGTGTGGTCTTCAAAGCCTGCTGAGTGTCAGCTACCCCCACAGAAAACTACAGACTAGGCTGAGTCAGCATGGCAGAAATTGCTGTGTATGAACAAGAGCTCACTTATTTACCCTCCAGTTACAACAACAAATCACAAACCATTTTCATCAGACAGCTATCTATGCTTTTGTGAAAATTAAGACCTGACCATAGGCTCCTGCCTTTTAGGGGCAGACGTGACTCTCAGTGGATTTGTTTCCCGTGTCTCCCTTAATTTCATTCATACAGTTAAATTGCCCTCCTTCAGTCCTCCCACCTGAGACAGAAGCTGTCACCCTTCAGAGCTGAGATGGCCAAGGCAAAAGCTACTGTCTTCCTCCCAGTAATTATCCAGGAAACAATATTTGGCTGACGCACTGTTCAAGTCAGTAGGCTGGTACAAAAACAATCCCACAAATGGTGACTGCAGTGAGATAATAAGAACGTAACACATAACAGATCTGGTAATTAAGAGCTATGACTGCCTGCACTTGTGATGATTTTCTATCACTGGGAGACCTGGAATCAAGACTGGACGGCTTTTCCACTCAAGTTGTTGATGAAACAAGAGTCAATACATTGAAGCAGTCTGGCCTACCAAACATAAAATATCAGAACAGATAGTTACAGCAGGGGGTTTTTGACCTTCTGAATTAAGAAACAGTCAGACCAGAAGACTAAAAGGCATAAAACAATCTGGAAATGACCCCCTTAGAGCACACACGCTCTGACAACATTAGCTCCAAGTGTTTCCATCTGTTCAGTCTTCCAAGCTGAAAGCAATGTTACTCCCAGTGTGGACATCATTTCCCTGTGCCCATGTTAACAGCAAACCTCTCCAAGCTGACTCATCTAGAGCCACAAACCACAGGCCAGCCTTGCTGGAGCCAAAGCTTCCACTCCAGCACAGCTGTTTGATGTGATGCTCCCAGCAGAGGTTGATCTCATCACACTGCTGTGTCTACCAGCAAATGCTAAACTGCTTTCCAGTAATTCCTTATGTTCTGCTTGTATTTGAAACTGGAATGCTTCCGTGTTCCTAGCACAAAGAGGAAAGTTTGGAGTGAGATATGAAATTCTGCCTGAGAAGCAAGCATCAGCTCTCCCTAAGGCTTTGTGGTTGTGCTTACCTAAAGGGAGACAGTCACTGATGCCAGCTGTCAGTGAGCTTGCTGCCTCATTCATTTTTTGTAGTTTTTCCAGTGGCTTCCTGTACCTATTTCTCTGAAAGAGTCTAAAGCTGACTTCAGATGAAAGCCCAGAGACCACCCCTTTTCAAAGAGCCATCCACTATTGCAGGTATTAGCAGACTCATAGAATGATTTGGGTCAGAAGGGAACTTAGAGATGATCTCATTCCAAGATCCATGGCAGGGACACCTTCCACCAGAGCATGTTGACCAGATTGCTCACACACACCTGATGTTTACCACAGTACCTACAGTGTGGGATTTGCTTGGGCTGGCCAGAAAATTTTTCTCAGTGAATGGGGGATAAGAATGGTGGCCTGTTTTACCTGCAGTTTCTATGTTTTCCTTACTGTTTTGGTATGGCAGTTTCATTCCTGCCAAGAAGATCCCTGCCCAAGCACTCAGATGACACTGCCTTGGACATACACCACTCCAACTCAAAATCCAAGCTGTAATTACCAAGCAGGCAATGCACTTCAGAGAGACAGCAAAGCCCACTCCTGCTGAGCCCAGCTGTGGATATAGTGTTGTTTGGGACTTCTTTCTACAGTCATACCCATAATAAACCAGGACATCTTCCTTTCTCACTTCAGAGATGACTCCAGCAAGAATTATTGGAACATTTTTTGGCCTGGCATGAGCCTGGCATGATCACATTGTCAGCACACCTGCTCACTGGTAACAAAGAGCACCACACTGCAGAGCATGAAGCTGTCATAGTTTAGTACTTACACATCCTTTGGTGTGTTTTTCCTCCATGATGCTCCATCCCAGGGTGACTGTGAATGCAGATCCATTTCATTGTTGAAGGAAGCTTCCAATTCCTTTTCTTTATTAAGCTGTTTATTTAGTAGTCTCACACTAAGTTATCACAGGGAATTGTGTTTGCACAGGGAAAAAAACAAACAAACAAAACATGAGCCAGTTTCCTTCATCGCTGAAATCAACCTTAGTGCTAATGACAGGAAGCTTTCTCTTGTTTCCAGCCCCAGTACAGTAGAAATAAGATGAACAGCAGCTCCTACATCACCCTAGGAAACCGAAAATAAAAATATTATTTTTATCTTTTAAAAGCCTAATTAACATAATTATTAATTAGATAAATACAGTAAGCATGAATTCACAAAAGCACTTAGGTTATCAGATTCTATTGCCTTACCACAACTATATTTTCAGTGATCTCACTGTCATATGAAATCATATCAGTATTTTACTTAACCTGAAAAACAAAACAAAGCTGGAAGTCAAAAAAACTCTGCTTTTATGGAGTGCATTAACTGTTTTAAATATCAAAGCATTTTTTCTTTCAACTTATTTAAATCCATTCCAAGGATAATAAATTGACACACCAATTTTATTGTTATGAAGCCTATTTAGCAAAAATATACAGACACAGGATCACAGAAATGTTGGTGGGATGGGACCTCTGGAGGTCACCTAGTCCTACCTACTGCTGAGCACAAAAGCTGTGTCTTTCTTTGGCCCCAAAATGCCTGCTCTGACTCTGGTGCATGCCTACAAAACAGCAAGCCAGGGCAAACTCTGTGCTATGTGCTCAGGAGGACAATCAGTGGGGAGGACAGAGCTTAACTCCAGGCAGTGGGACATGCCTGTGACCTGCCCCCAGCACATCAACCTCTTCTGTACCAGACTGTCAAACCTCGCTCACTGTCCTGAGATGGTTTGTGAGAACTGAAAGGAGCAATCCTTTTCCACATCAGCAGAGATTCCACAAAGCCAGGCAATATACAGTGCATCTTGCCTGGTGCTAATGGCATTTTTTAGATACCAGATCCCTGAAAAAATAAAAAAAAAACTGCTTGAGACATTCTTGTTGATTTGATCCTCGCGTGCCAGAGCAGCTGTGTGTGGGCACACCATGCCTCTCAGATCATTGCAAACTAATTAAGGGTTTTCTTCACCACATGGATAATTATTATTATTCAAAATGCATTGATTCATTAAAGAGTTTGGCTCAGACACAGTAACTCCCTTGCTCCTGGGTAAGGAGGCTGTTGTATTGCTCAGCCTTGGCTTCTGATCCTTTCCGCTAGAGTTTCAGTGTCTGATTATCCTCAGGTTACATCCTTACGAATTCTTGCTCTTAGAGGAAGCTGTGCTAAAGAAGATGGACCAAAAGTGGGGTTTCCAGAAGGAACAGCAGCAACTATGTCTAATTTTTCAAAAGCTTTCTCCATTCAAGGAAATCAGATTTGAACTTGCTTGGGAGTCAAGCTTCCAAAAACCAAGGCCCAAGTTAATAAGAAAGATTAATACCTTCTAGTACTGAAAATTCCAATTCATGTCATCTTGTCTAAGTCCCTGCATAATGCAAATGAGATCATTCCACTTAGTACTCAGAGTGAAAATAAAGCACATTGCCCAAAACGCAGCTTGCCCTGATTTGACAACTTCAAAAGAGACCAAATCCATACAAGGCTAAAAAATTCCCCTCTGTCATTTCAGAGAAAGATGGGAGATGTGGACTGAATTGTGCTTCATCGCATGCTTCAATTATTTGCTTGTCACACTTGACTGCTGCTCAGTTTAGCCAAGGGATTTGGCTAATTTCTTCCAGGAGGAGGAAGTCAAGGTCCACACATAGTTTATTTGTAAATACACATAAAACCAATTCTCTCTAAGTAAGACATGACTTGGGCAAACCTTTTTGCCTATCTCCTTTTGTCCATCTATATGAAGTTAATTTGGCTTCTTTCTCATTTTTACAAACATAAAAGCACTAGAAATTAAACTAAAATGAAGAGCTAGACAAGACCTGTATATTTCTACACCATCACCCACCTCTTGACCACTCTCCCACATGCATCTCGGACCACATTTTCATACCAGCCACCTTTACACCTATTTTAACACAGAAGCGTCAGAAGGTTTTCATCCAGACACCAGTCTCACCTTATAGGTATCTAACTAGGAGTCCCAACAACTATCCACATCTTCAGCTCTGAAGAGTAGAGTCATTTATACCAATGAGCTCAAGAACACAACATTCAGTTCCTTTACATTTTGCACGTCCTAGCAAAACGCTTCATTCCTGAAGGCACACATTTTTCCTCGATTAAACATGAAGGCTGTTCAAACCCAAAGATGACCCTTAATTACGGCTTTGAATGCACTTCTTAGAATTACCTCCATGCTCATCTTGGGAAAGTAAAATAAGAAGTAACATGATAATATGCAGTGCTGTAGTTTTGGAGTAATTGCCTAGTATGCATGAACTCTGTGAGGCCTTTTCCAATTACATTTGTAGCTTGCTAATGTTTGGGGATTTTCCAGGATAAATTACGTTAATTGTGTTCCTTGGATCTGTTTTCCGCAAAAAGCCCAATAAACAGCAAGAAGAGGGAGGGAGAGAATTAAGTGGCAGAGTTAATTAGATTAGGCTTGTGCTGTAGTGAAGCAGGAAGATTCCACTAAATCCTATAATAGGCCCTAATGAGGATTTTATCATGCTTGTTAAACGGGTCATTTAGTTGTGTGACGGGGCCACTGAGTGTAATGTAAAAACTGGTTAATAAAAAAAAGTCTTTTAATTGCACACACAGGCAAAGCAGTGTCAAAAGAATCCAGCCAAATGGAATAGCATCCAACCAAAAACAGGAAAAGCTCTATAGTTCCTGAAGTGATGAACATGTACTGTGATTAGGCCACTTAATTTTCCTTGACTGGTGTAAAAATTAATGCTTCATGAGTGATTTACACTGGGGAACTTTAATAATCCAGATTTATCAAAATAGAAATTACATTTTCCTTCTTTATTTTGTCATCTTGCTTTGGGTTTTTTTACAGAGTGTACAAAAATGAATGTAGATCTGATTGCTGTTGAACCATCTGTACCTGTCCCTTTTGTTAGTGTTTGTAGAAATATTCATAACAGAGTCACTGACTATTCCGACTAAGCTTCCACCAGGGATAGGATGAGACAATCTTTGGATTTTGTTTTCAGGCAGCAGATATCACACAGAAAAATGGGAGTCCTGCAAAATGCACTCCATAGAGAACTCTTCCTTATCACTTTTATTTTTCATTCTAAGGAAAAGGTCCTGGATGTCCTGCTCAGTACTGAGCACAGGAACCCATGTCTGCCCTGAATTTGCCAAGGGGTGTGAACATCCAGCACTCTGGATTGGTTTTCTGTTCTCCGACCCGAGACCAACTCCAAAAGACTAACCTTAACCATGCAGACACACTTTGAGGATACATTTAATAAACAAGAAGCAAATCTAGGCAATCAGCAAAAAGGATGAAGGATATCAAGGATACCCTTTGATCCACTTGCTTGTCAAGGTTTACCAATTCAAAATGAGACATATAATAGGAGTCCTCTGAGCTTGAAGGTCTCCTGTCTGCTGGAAGCCTGTAAATGGTTGTTCACTACAAGCTGCTTTCTTGGGTGGCATGTGGCCTGCGTGTCTTCAGAGGCAGAGTATGTCTCTTCCCTAGCTGTTATTTCAGCCCGAAGCTCACATAAACAACAAGGGAAGATGTGTCCTTTGTCTTGCTCTAGCCTTGTATTACTCTTCCAATGCTCCCAGAGATGTTCTCATGTGTTCATGACTTCCTTCAGCATTCAGCTCGAGCAGCATAACAACCCCCTAGCTCACTGCCAGCTTGTCAGGCCTGCATTTCTGACACTTCCTTTCTCGTACTTAAAAACATCCATTTGTTTTCGCAAGGCCCCCACTACAGAAAGGATTTGATTTATATCAATCTCCATGGAGTGTGGCAGGGATCAGGTGGTGGCTGAGCAGAAGACCATCGTGACTCCCACCCGTCCAGCAAATGACAGCCATTACCCCGAGCACCCCATGGTGACACAGCAGCTGCTGCACCTCCAGCACAGCTTGGTGGCACCCCCAGAGGCACCGATACGGGACAGCAGGTCATCCATAAATGCCTCTTCCAGCACCCGGTGCTCTGGTGCTTCAAAAACCAAACATCTGCTGGGGAAAATGAAAACAGGAAGTTCAACTCTTTCCTGCTTATTCATTCTACGCTAGTGATTTTTCAACTTCTTCCAGTTTGCAGGGGTCTAAGCACATTTCAATAGCAGCATATGAACCCCTGTAGTGATTCAAGCCAACTGCTAATCAACTTTATTTTCTTAGTTGGCATTCCAGGAATGTTCTATACACTCTACGAGACACAGAACTAGCTACAGATAGAATATCGCTGTCCTGATCACTTTCTAATAACAAGGTAACAAGTAAAATAAAAGTAAAAATACCTGTCCAATGAAACATGACAACATCAGCCCACATACTACCGGCACTGTAACAGTACATGTGCCTGAGCTTGTTTAAAATCTAAGATTTAACTGTGACAAATACGATCTTGCAGCTACTAGAATTTGCTAAATTTATGGCAGCTGCTTTATCTTCCTTCCTTGAGTCCTTCTTACAACAATCTTGTGCCATAGCAGCTCCCCCAAAACTATGTAAACATTAAGTAGCTTTCATTGCTTTGCAAGATTTCTATCTTCATTGTATTAAGTTCACCTGTATCATTCTATTATCCTTTTTGTATGCTTAGTTGGTAATCACTGAATTCCCTTCTCTGAGTTTCTCCAGCACTTGACACAATGGAGCCTGATCTATATCTGGATTTCCTCCACACTACAAACATGCAAATGTTAAAATGATGTTATTTTTTAGATGTAGTTGCATTGTAGCATGGTTCCTGGGCCACACTGGGGCAAGGAAGCTCTTACAGATAACGTGACTCATGCATAAATAAACTAGCACTGCAGTTTGACTTCCTTGCTTCTTTGTCTTGAGTTATCAGAGCTATGTTCAGCCAGATTACTGTGGGCCAATTCTGTCCATCAAGATACTTGAACAACCATGTCAGTCAATGTGTAAAAGTGATCCCTGTTACTCACTGCCAGGGTCCAAAGTGCAACCCGTCAGCGATCCTGCAAAAAGCTCCAGCTCCTTCCTGCTCACAGTCTATTTCCTCAAAGTCACATTATCAGCAAGCATAGGGATGCCAAAAGCTGGGTGAAATAGCAGGTTAAAATCACACTGGCAGTCAAAGCCATAGCAATGCCAGCCAGAAAAGTAGGCCAATGTTCTCTGAAAAGAGACTTGAGAGACCCTTACCTTCACCTGGGACTGCTGAAATGGTTAAAGCCAAGCGCAGGCTCTGTTGCCATATCAGTAACCACGTTACATCTGCCATAGTACAACATGTAACTGCTTCTAGTGGCTGGATAGCATTTTGCCCTTAATGTTTCATTGCACTTCTCATTGCACAACTCAGTCTGTTACTCCCAGCTTGCAGAATTAAGTTCACTTTACTGAATTATTTTGTCAAGGAAAGACTTCTGGTTTTCTTCATCTAGTCATCAAAATTAGCCGTCTACGGGTGCACTCACATATCTGTGAGAACAGCCCTCAGATACACAGCTGGGACTAGTAACACAAAAGATACCAGTAAATGCAGACTAACAAATGTGACCTATGAAGAATATTCAAACAGTGGATACCAAACTTCCTAGAGGACAGGGGAGATCTCATAATGGTATTCAAATAAGTTAACAGTTGTCACCCAGGGAGAGAAAGCCTATTGCTTTGACTTTAGAACTAGCTGTGCTTTGAAAAGGAGACTATTCACCCAACAGCTGCCCAACTCTGTGTTGTAACATCCTCTTGAACCCATTAGAGACAGAGCAAAAACAGTGGGTGTTAACTGAAACAATGGAGATTTAAATTAGATATCAGGAGAATTAGGAACTAGGTAGCTCAGGATGCTGCGATGACTCTTGCAGAAGTGTTTTCTGAACCGTGTAGAAGAACACCATCCTGGCACAGCTTCTGGGGTGGAGGGATGGGATTAGATGATCTATTGAGTCTCTGCTGTACATCTGATATCTGTGATTTCACACATTTCCTAACAAAAGCTGGACAAGAAGAATGTACATGAAAGGAATGCATTGCTTCACAGCAGAGCAGAATTCCCTTCCGATCAATGAGGCTACCAGAGCACAAAGTGCTGGAATAAACTTCAGATATTTTAATTGGCAATTTTCTTTGTTTAAACAATAAAGAAGTAATATGGGTCACCTCTGTTCTGGAGCAGCACAGACTGTCTGTCAGGCATAGACAAGACTTGTATAACAACGAGATGGAAAATGCTGACTTTATGTTCTCTTCTATTATACTGGTGACCTGGGCTTCTCCCTTTTCTTCCTTTTTTTTTCCTTTCTCTCTTGCTTTTTTCCTCCTAATGCCAAGCCCTGAAAACATCCCCACTTGCCAAGCTCTCTTCCTACAGACAGCTGAAGTTGCTAACTGTAATCTCATCAGTAGAACACAGACCTGCCCCTCATCTCTCCTGTACCGTCCCTGTCTTTCTCTTGCAGTTAATGAAGTGTCTCACACTGCGGAGGGAGTAGTTTGTAGATCCAGCTTTCACCAAGATACTTGCAATGCTATGCTCACAGCAAGGAATTAGAGCCAAAGCTCTCTAAAAATCAAAGGAAGAATGAACTATCCACTGTTTTGTAACCTGGGCAGGCAGTGGGCTGCAAATACAAAGTGACTGGGGATGGCTCTACTGCATGGATTGCTTTGGAAGCTGCTGTGTCTCCCCTGAGACAGACTGTTTGTTTGCTTAGTTCCTGATGCAGCACAGCAAGTCCATGCTCCAAGACTCATCTCTTTGCTTTCTGTCAAAAGGTCAAGAACACTCTGTGGATACAGCACAGCTTTTTCCTGGGAGGCAGAAGAAATGTGCTTCCTGGGGAAGAGCAAAATCCTTTGGCATGGGTGTATGGTTGCACAGAGAGTTGACCTGCCTTTCAGCTCTGTTGCTGGAGGCTGGTGGCAGAAGCTACACTTGTGACACCCAGCCAACTGAGTGAGCTCCCTGACATAGCACAACAGCCTGATGCCACTCCTTGCTTCCCCAGAGTTCAAGTTCCCGTGGTTTGGGGGTGCAAATGTTATTTCTTCTCCAGGGTGTTGGGTTGGTTTGGAAGTCTATCCTTTCCAATAACAAGTTATACTGAATTAACCTTAAAATTGTGACCTGAATCAAACTGACTTGGGGCACTCTCAAATTCCCCCCAGAAGTGGTCATCAACACATAAGGGGAAAAATTGCTCATACCCTGTCTTGAAAATCCAGTGGTGATGGAGGATGGATGTCTCACAGCAGCAGTAGTTTTAGCTACAAGGAACCAGGATTGCCTCCAGACTCTTTTTTCCCACAGAAAGTCACCTAGGAGAGGAAAAGGAGGGATCATTTCTAGGAATGAATAAACTTCAGATATGCCATGACAG
The DNA here is from genome assembly GCA_013397175.1 of Platysteira castanea. Taxonomy (NCBI): domain Eukaryota; kingdom Metazoa; phylum Chordata; class Aves; order Passeriformes; genus Platysteira; species Platysteira castanea. The sequence goes on from VYXC01001380.1 coordinate 1,169,134, forward strand.
CTCTCCTATTTTTAAGCTCGGAACTGGCTCCCAGGATCCTTGTCTGTCTCTGCTGATCCTGTCTGCCCCTGCAGCTCCTACACAAGTTCAGAGTTTGTATAACATTTGGGCCCAGGACACTGCATCCTCTCAATCAGAGTATTTATTTAAATACATAACTGATGAAACTAAAAGAAACCAAATACTGAGGCCCCAGGTGCTCTGGAGATTAACATATGGCTATATTTATGTTAGCACCTGATTTCTCCAGAGATGGAAAACTGGCTCTCATCCCTATCACAGCTGCCTCTGCTTTCTGTAAGGAGGATTGAAAGGGCCAAACCTCAAACAGGATTTCTAGGTCCAGGCTTGCAAACAAAGCAAAACCAACAATCATACAGGATTTTGAAAAAATAAATTAATTAGGATAGAGGAATATTTTATTGCCATTTGCTTCCTATCGGGAAGGGTTCATTTCTAAGTCTTATCTCCAGCTATGAAAGCTGAAAGTTATTCACAGTCGTCCCAAGGTTCACAGTTTAGCTACTTCCTAAATACCTGTGAAAGGAGGCAAAGTAAAAGGCCGTGTGCACTACAGTAACCACACATACGGAATTTCAAAGTGTCTCTTCTGTCTCCATGGGAAACTCTTGGAAGTCAACCAATTGCAACTGTTTGGAAATACTTTTGCTTTATAAAGCTGTGAGCACCTAATCCATCCTTGTGTTCTGACATCCATCTATGTGCATGTTTCTGGCAAACTCTTCTCAGGTTGAAAGTTTTAAAATCTAACTGGTTGAACGTAACAGAACGTTGTGCTGAAAGTGGTCCCAGCCATGGAAAGAAAGAGGCAGAATCCTTAGATGCAGCCAGGTTGGTGGGGAAAGTATGGATCTTTGCCATGCTTGTGATCACCAGGTGCTAAATGCAGTATAAGGAAAAGTGCTCCCAGCCCAAAAAAAGCTTTTAATCCTCTCTCACTTATTTCTGTTGGTGTGAATGAGATGTATATCTCACCTGCCTTAGGCAGACCCTCAGTGCTAAATGTGGGCAACTATTTCCCCACAAACTTCTCTGCCACCACATCTCAGCCAGGGCTCATCTGCTGTCCCAGGTTCGGGGCTGTCCATGTCGCTCAGCTGCCTCTGCTGCTTCACACAGCTCTATTCTCCAGAGGTGAACAACCGTTAATATATCCCATTGCTGCTAAAAATACTAATAAGAACACACACATACAGAGAAATCAAGGAATTCATCAAATTAATGTGAAGCCCCTGCAGCACTGTAAATACAAGCATATGAATTTCAACATCTTCAGGGGTTTTAATGCCATTTTTCCCTTCTGGTATCTAAGTGTTATAAAACTCTGGGCAAGTCAGGGAATAAAACTGATTTGAAATAAAAGCAAAATGACTCAGGGGTTTAATTGTCCAGGCTGGGCAAAGTGAAAAAAAAGTAAATAAGCACTTTGTTATACATGATGGAAAACAAATTGGAGTGAGTCCAATGCTGCAAACTTTCTTCAGGCAAAATTCTCATCAGTTTCACTGGCAGGGGCAGGTATGAGTTCCCAGAGAGGGACTCAGTGGCTGGAAATCATCAAAAGCTTCCAGAGCCACAGGGCATTTCTGAACATCAAAGTGGAAACAGCGAGAAGGTGGGTGATTTTCAGAGCATTTCACCTGTAAAAATCTGGAGTTTTTAAAATATCTCCACCAGGGCAATAAAAAGCAGGATGTTGAAGTTGTGCTCCCTCAAATAACATGTGGGGTGGTGTGTGATGTGAAAAATACTGAATTTACCACCCTACAGTGGGTTGAATTATTTTCATAAAGTACTTCCTTCATGAAAGAAAAGAATCTGCTTTTTTCTTTTAATTACAGGTGATATTTTTCACAGAAAAACTTTGTTTCCACTTGATGATCTATTTTTTTTAGTCAAGAAGAGTCAAATAAGAGGATTTTAGCTTTGCACTGACATTTCAAAAATGCCAAGAGCATCAGCATTTGTTTAGATCAAAGATGTCACTATTCATCAATCTGATAGCTTAGAATTGGGATTTTCCGGAGCAAAAGCATTCAACAAAAATTTGATTTTCATCATAGCCAAAACATACCTTTTCAAAAACTTCTCCCAAACTCCAGATGAAATTACTGTGTCCACCACTGGCCTTGTGTCTCAGAAGTCCCCAGAATGGCCTGGGAAGGGGGCACACTCCTGCCTCAGCCCCACTCCTGGGTACTTGCACGGTGCAATATCACCCAACCCACCACGTCTGGGAACAGCACAACACCCTCTCAAGGGCTCATCTCTCATCTGAACAGAAGAGCTCCAGATCTACTGAGATCAAGAAGAGAGTCACTTTGAGGAGTCAGAGGAGATGTGCAACATCCCCTGCGTTTTATTACCATGGACAGAACAGACAGCACAGCCCTGGCCATGAGGCTACACAGGTATCTCCAGCCTTGACCGCTCCCTGATGCCACCATGCTGCCACCTCTGCTTGCTTGTCCATTCAGATGTGCACTGCCGCCTGCTACCCTTCCACACAGATGGAGAGAGTCAGGAAAAGGGTCCCTCCCTGTCTGGCAGTGCTCATCCACCTCTCCAAGGTGTGGGTGTGACAGCAGAGCAGAGACGCTACACAACAGTCCATAGTGCTCTGCAGTCAAGGAGGGGGTGCCTGGCATAAAGTTGTCCAAAACCACTGGGAAACTGAATGAAGAACAAGGAAGCACTTCCCAGTGTTAAACTGGGCAGGCAGAGGAGCTGGAAATTCGTCTAGTTTTCCCACCCAACAACAGCTTCTCTCCCTTCTCCAGGTGGCGGCATAAGGACGAGGTACACGATTTCCCCCAGGCCCGTTCGCATCACAAGGCTGAAAGCTCCTCCAGAATTGGCAGCACTGCTAAAATCTAATCAGGTGCTTCTGTGCAACAGACCCAGAAGCAATTGCAATCAAGCCAATTGCTGCATCTGATTACACATGAAAACCCTCGTGCCACTAAGTGTTTTGCAGTGCTTAATAAAATGTGCTGGTCTTGCCTCAAATTATATCAGGCGGGCTGGTTTGGGGGTTTTTTTAATACTAAGAATTACATGAAAGGAGAGAAAGAGGAAGAATAGGACAGCATTTGAAAAAGCAACCAGTGAAAGCAAGAAGAAACAGGCCAAAAATACACTTATACCCTCATATACCTTATCATAGTGAAATGAGATCTTCAGGATGAACTGCATAGAAGTCCCAGCAATCCCAGGAGAGAATATGGCCAGGTGCCCATAGCTCCTTTGCTGGCCTCATGACTGATAGTCACTCTGGTTAATCAAAGGCAGTGATATAATTCCCCAGACAAGAGCAGATTTTGGGTTTAACACAGAATGGATTTGGGGGCACACACACACAAACACCCCTGAACAAAGGCACTGTAGAAGCCAAGACAAACAAAACCCCGAATATTTATATCCCTTCTGTCTGAGTTTCTGGTTTTCCCAATTTTCTAGCAATCTGCACAAAGACAGAATGAAAAATCTTAACTCTGAATTTTCTAACCATCTTTCTAACCATTTTCTCTTTCTAAACATTTTCTAATTCTGAATTTGCTAACCCATCACCCAAAAGTCATGGATTTTGCAACTGCTACATTCACACAGCCCATACTATATTCCCTAAGGTTACTCTTGATTTAAAGTGGGCCAACTGGAGAATCTGCATGCCTGTAATAACACTGGAGAAATCTCGCCTGCACCGTGCTTAGTCTAAGCAGAAACTCACCATTTCACAGACCCTTTGAGTCACACATCTCCTCCTCCAGCCAGTCCCGCCATGTCCCCATCTCCCACATATGCAGTGCAGCACCACAATCATCCCAACCTATATTTCTCAGACCTATTGTGACCATCAAAGTGCCATCCCTTGGCTCTCTGGGCACCCATTTCCACATCTGTGCAGCTCAGACTTGCTGTGCAGCCTAAGCACCCCTAGCAGCACATGGTTTCTCGTGAGCTCAGAGGAATGTATCTGCCAGACACACAGAGCCTCAGCCATTTCCAGGAAGTCCCAGAGTGAGGGAAGCCCCAAAGAGCCTGTTTGAGCATATGAGAGAAACAAAGAGTGATGGAGAAGAGGGATTAATGAGCACAATGACAACCACATGCATTTTCTTTTATAACATAAATTGTCCCACTATCAAATAACGCCTAGTCATGGCAGAGGAATTTATATTGCTGCAATAATGAGTGAAAACTTGAAGCTGCCACAAATCCTGGAGCAAGAGGCCACTCATCCCTGCTGCAGTAATTTTCAGCCATGAAGTCCAAAATTCCACAGAGGTACTCCCCCCAACCGCTTTGACAAAGGCAAAAAGGAAGCAAGGAATTGCAGTGGGAGAAGAAAGCCCCAGGTCAGCAGCGATTCCTACACACACCCAACCTCTGCCAATTACAGCAGAGACTTGGCTCTGCTTCCTGGATTTCAGCAAGGGGGCCATTAGAGCTGATGAATTAATAACCTCTGAAAGTCGAACCTGTTTCTTGCAATTGCTGGTCAGGGTTTAGCAGAAGGGTTGCAGGAATCTCTGTCTAGAAAGGGAACTGCAGCTGCAAGCTGGGACTTCCAGACACCAGTGCACGTCTTCTTCCCTTGAGGAAAGACTGAGCTCAGCAGCCAAATTCCAGGGCAGGAAGTTGTATCCTAGCACAATTAAAGGAATTAAAGTGATAAAATATTTCATGATACAATAAAGAATACCGACAACAGGGAATCATTTAAAACATTATTATTTTAACATAAGGCCAAGACAACCAATAGGCAGAAGTACTACCTTCCTCCTGAAATGATTTGGCCCCCAGGAGTGTGAGGAAATCTGAATGCTCTTGCACTTCCATGCAGTTTCACAGATCTACCATATCCACCTCATCCCTTTGGGCTCCTTGTAAAGGTCCCTTCAAAGTTCACCAAGATAATGAAGGGCACTTCAGCGGTTTTGGAGTTGCTGTTGGAGTCTGTTCAGACTCATGAAGCAAGGCACCAGGAGGGTTAATGCATCCTGAGTGCTGGAAAAAGCACTGCTTAAAACATTCAGCAGACGGATGAGGCTGTGCATGCCTGCTCAGAGACTCACATCAGGAATTAAGCCTGCAGTGCTCATTAATAATAATGGGAACTAAATGTTGTATTGCATGTGTCGTGATGGGAATGGACTCCTTCTGGTACAGCATGGGGCTGTCCTAAACAGATGATTTAATTAGTATGTTACAAGTATTGATTCTGGGAATAAATATGAATTCAACAAATATTGCTAATGAGGTTCTCAGCCCAGCAGTATGTCCTCCACACAAACCAGAAGCAGTTGCTAATTTAATAAATGCTATGCCCCAGTACTGACAGGAAATGTTGAAATCACTGTTAATGGCAAGACCAAAAATAATCTCTGCCTCCCTCAAATCTCTGTTTAAAGTCAACATATACAACTGGCCTTTCCATATTCTCATTTTACTGTGTTGGTTTCTCTTTCAAAAGATGCTATTTTTTTTTTTTTTAGCAAGCAGTATGTCCATGTGAGGACTGGGAACAGGCTTCCTGAGAGGGGTCCAGGAGGTAGGTCTCTGCTAATCCTAGGACTAAAACTAAATATCTACATATTCTATATAGCTATAAATATCTAAATTCGTTTTGGTCTTGTCTTTTCCCTACACAGAGGTGCTGTGAGCCTGCACAGTCACCTCTGCCAGATATGAGGACCAGTTCAGACCCTGCATTAAAATAATGTGTTCAGAGAAGTCCTTCTGCATCTCCTCCAGTTCATGCTTGCAACTTCCTTTCTTTCTGTGCTTCTTCTCATTCTGCTTCTGATTTAAATTCTTATGGGGGGCTAACCTCTTCTGGCTGCTCACTTCTGCTCATGCAGCAATAGAGGGATCAGCAGGATTTCAGCCATCTTTCTCCAAAATCTGGTAATGAACCTAAGTGCCCAATAGGGCTCCCAGCTGGTCCACAGCATATGAACGCTAGCAGGTCCAACTGCAAGTCATCCCCTGCTATCCATCTACAAGCCAGACCTGCCCCAGATAAATCTACATCTCTTGATTCAGATTTCTTCCTCCTGCTGACTCACTACACCACCAGATTTTTGCATCCATCATGCCCCAGCTATTTGAGTAGCTCCAAATTGGGAAGAAGGGAAGGCTTCTTGCTACAGCAATGAAATAACCCTGTGCAATAAATAGAACAGGCTTTGCAAGAATTATGTCCAATGAATTTGACCTTCATTTAATAGTTACTCATAAGTGTATATATGAACAAAAATTTTCACCAGAATTATCTGCATTTTTGCAATAGAGAGATTCCCAAGCTTGTATATGTGGTCATTAACTGATGCTTTCCCATCTGCTTTTTGCAGAGAATATGCAGGTTTTTTGATGGTATTAGCTGTGGTAGTCAAGGGAAAAATCTCTGACTGTTGTGCATTAGCTCAGCTTTTCTCTGTTCTGGCAAGTTTGACTTATCATTAAACATCCCAGAAATGCCAGCTCTAAAAATCATTTCTACTTTGATGTTATTTTCCACCTCTGAGAAATTGCTGCTCTCTTTTGGGGATTTGATTTTTATTAGAAACTTTTTTAAAGGCCAAAAAGCTAGAAATGCATCAACAAAATCAAATTACTCCATCTCCAAGAAGAGAGCCAAAACCCTTCCATATTTCAGCCATTTTTTGGATGCACATTTTCCAACCCATGTCATTCTCTCCCTTCTTTATTACACAAATGTATGAAAGGAAAATAGATTTTTTTTCTAGTCAAAGTTATTATCCATTATGTTATATGAGAACTTAAGAACTGTCAGTCTGGGTTTAAGAAAGTGTCCAGCCCAGTATCCTTCCACAGCACGGGAGGTCAAGCGAGCTTAAACAAAACTTTCCCTCAGGCACTCCTTCCCTCCATGAGTCATTAGCAGTCATTAGCATTTTGTTTGTGTTCATTAACACTTGCACATAATAACTAATTACATGTAGTTCATGAAGCTCAGATTCAGTGTTACTTTATGAGAACTAGTTGGTGCTAATCTATATTGGTGTTGAAAGAGAAGTTCTCTCTTCCCTGTTCCCATTTAACTAAATGCCAATTCGTATGCACTTATATAGAGATCCTGAGCAGATAACATTTCTCACTATTTCCAGCCTCCCCAGAGAAGTGTTTTCACTGCAAATGGTCCCAGCCTTGTGTAACACTGAGTTGTTCTTGTCCAGTCATGTCTCCAGAGTGAGCTGCTCACTATCAGCTGTGTGCATCTGTAGGCCAGAATCACTCTCATGAATAAATAAGAAGGCATGATCAGTTTTCAGGAGCATCAACATGCTGGAGAAGAAAGATCACTCGGGGAGGGAAAAAAAGCTTTTATTACTTTTAAATGCCCTTTTGGTCTTATTAGAACGGAAACTGTGGGACTAGAATGTGAAGGGAGATAAAGGAGGGCTCGCAATCATGGATTTTATTTTAAAAAACCAAGAAAACAAAACAAAAAAGCAAATACAAAAAACACAACCAGAAATTATACACACATTGTCGAGTTCCTGTTCCCCATTAAGCCCTGCTCACAGAGTTCAGGGCCAGTGTAGCAGCACCAGTTCCAGGAGGGGCTGTTAGCACAGGAACATCCTCCCAGCTTTGTTGGCTGAGGACCTGGAGCACCACCAAGCCTGGGTTTGGGTACCAGGACAGCGGCCAGTTTGCCTCCTTATAGCCAGTCCATTCCAGGGATGCTTCTGTCCTTTCTGATAAGCAGTGACTGATTCCACTGCACTCAGCTGGACTCCAGACAGAGAACCTACTAAATAAGAAACAGCAAAGAATGCAGAGCCTGGCCTTGCCTGCATTTGTTATTGCTACCCACAGGCTGGAACAAGCCTTTAAATTTTCCTATTGATTCAGGTATTCCAATGCAAGGACTTCAGGCTCTGCAAGCCTTTCCTATAGACCTAAATAAAGAATTGAACCATACAACAATTATGGTATGGAGAGTCTGCAGAGACCAATCTTGGATCATTGCTAAGAGTGCTTAATGATCCTTGAATTCATGAGGAGGAGAGAGGACCTCACTTCTCCCAAGAGTCCATTTTCGCCATATAGGATTAGGTTCAAAGAAAAAGATGGCAATTTTCTTTCAGGGATGCCTCTGCAGGTTTGATTCTGCAGAGAACACACTCAGATGAAAGTTATTAATTAAATCAGTTGTTTGGTTGGGTTTGTCTTCGGCTGGATTTTGTGATGTCTAATAGATTGTGAGCTCTGAAACTTTTTCCCAAGTCTGCACAGTAACAGCAGTGCACTCTTCTGTGGACTCTACTGTCCAGCAAAAGCTGTGATCACGCACTGACAACACAGAAAAATTCTTCTTAACCTCTTTCAAGTCTCTTCTTTTTACAAATAGTAGAAACTGGATATATTTGAGATTTTACCCTCTGCCAAATTTGGTGATAATTCAACCTTCTAAAAAACTTCATGCAGGTAGAAGATGAACATATATGCCTAAGTAGTCCCAGGAAGCATGGTCACGTAAGCCAAGGACAGCATCATGGTGGATTAGCTGATTCACGATTTTCCTTCAATGCTGATCAATGCCAGCTATTTCAGGAAACATTAGAACATGGCAAACATTCAGTGATACTTCAAGTGTTTTCCAGCCTCCAGGAAACCCTGTTAAAGGTTTTCCCAAACCAAAGAGGATCTCCATCAAAGGATTTTTTTTTTCAGTGAATTTGTCCACTTATGTTTTACATGCATGTACCCTTCTAGCATCTACAGTAACTGCAGCAAGGAACTCCACAGCCTAAGGATATATTTTGTGAAGATGACTTCCTTTTCTCTAAGACTGCATCATGACATTTTCATGCCCCTATATTGAAAAAGGCACGGCGCTGTATTTCATTAGATTTAGGGGAAAAAAAAAAATCAAACAAATCACCCCGATCTGAACAAGAAAGTATCTGGCCTGCAGGCTGCTCCAGAGACCAACATCAGAATCTCACTAGGCACGTTGGATGTTCAAACACACACAAATCTGAAGGTTACTAATGCTTGGTTTACCCATCCTTCATGTCAAGACTTCTGAAAAAACCCTGAAACCCAGGAAAGAAAAACCAAAACCCAAAAAAGAAAAAAGGGAATAAAAGTTCTCAGTCCAATCTCTTTCTACAAGCTATCCATCACACTGTGAAACATCAAAGATATTTGATTCTGGCTTTTGAGACTTTTGTAAGCTCTTTTCCTACATAAGTAGCTGGGCCATCTTCTCTATGTCCAATATATTTAATATCATCCAGTGACTACTGGAATCAATGAAAGCCCTCCAGTTCAGCTCAAAATAGTTAATCAGGCTCCAAAAGCTGATCTTTGTTAATCTGCTTTGAAAACCTAAAAATCAAGGTTTATTTTCTCTTTTGAGGCCTCTCAACATCTTGAAAAACTACTCAGTCAGACCCTCAGATTACACTATTTATTAATCTGCTCCGCAAACCTAAAATAGAAAAAAAAAAAAAAAAAGATTATCAATGTCTCAAAGAATGATGAAGGTGATTTTCACTGATTTTCTATGTAGGAAAACTTAGGGCTGCTAATACTGAATATAGGTCAATAAATCATTCTAGTAAGAGTGACCTAATTAACACTCAAGCACTGATTTGAATGTATGAAGCTCATTACCTTGACTCAATGTTCACTCTCACAGAAGAGAAAAAAAATTAAAACTACAAAACTCATGGAAAATTTTGTGGAAGCAATGTCTCTGGACAAGATGAAAAGCAAATATTGCTTCTGGTTCCCAGTCTCAGATTCCCCCTAACAGGAGGAGACAATAGGAAACACTTTCAATTAGTCTGGTGCAGCACCCCGATGATGATTCTGTAAAAGCCCCCATTGCCTGTTTGAAAGGATCTCCAGAGCTCAAAGGATATAAAAGCACAGAGTCTGTTACCGTACCCAAATAGCACCTCTGGAGTGACCTATCCCCATGGAATACACAAACCCAGACCTGCAGGAAGTCCTGCAGCCCTCAGGGACTTTGTCTGGAGGAATCAAATCCATTGCTCTGCCTCCGCAGGTAGGATGAAGGCCAAAGAAATTTGTGTGATCACCCATGTACCTAAACACAAAAATCTTTCCCAAAATTATTGTAATGGCCCAAAACTAAACCTATACACTTTTCTTTTACAACCCCTTCCTTCCCAACTCCAATCAGTTGGGATAAGAAATTTCTCATTGCTTTTGTACTAAAAGTTGAACAGTGAACAAGGGAATATACTATGGCAGATGAACACAGTAGTATTGTTTCTGGGTATCACATGTAAACTGAGAAAGATTTAGACCAGAAAGGGACCAAAGCCTGCTCCTTGACAGAAAGGTGGATTCTCTCTGTGATACAAATGCCCACCACTGCATGCCCAACTATGCATCAGACACAAGTGAAAATAACCAAACACTGACACAGCTTTTGGAGAGAACTAAATACTTCTGAACAAACTAAATGCAAGGTAGTTTAGACACAGTTAATCTGGAAATTAGGAATTTTTCCTGGTAAATGGAGGAGACAATTTCTAGAACAGGACAAATAGGCATTGCTGGTTTTGAAGCTGAATTTTGATGTATAACAGGGATTATATAGTGTAAAAACTTATGTTTCTGCAGTGGAACAGAGCTCTTCTGTGATCTGTAGTCCTGCCTTTACAATGTGCAGCTGTGTATAAACTCATGTACTCTTATTCAGTCTTTGGGAAAGGTGTATGAAATTGGAAAATTGAATCCATTTATCTCATTAACTGAAAAAAACCCGAAGTGGAATCCTGTTCCATACAGCTCACTTGACTTAATTAACTAAAGTCTGAATCAGAGCTTGTTTGCAAATACTGTCATTCTAAATCAGGAGCCAGAAGCAGCAATTGTTCCTTTTCTATTAGAGTAATTGAGGAGGGTGCCATTTGATTAGCCCATGGCTTTATTGATTAATTTATCATTTCTTTGTTTGGTATAGATTTTGATTGATTTTCTGCGCTCTTTGCAAATGAGTAGGTTGTCATGAATACAAAAGAACTACATACACAACCACCACCACAGATCACGCCTCTGTTGTATTTCTGATGTTCTCTTCACTGAAACTGCCTCTTTTTGCTGTCCACCAGTTCTCACCCACAGCAGCTGCTGCCTGAGCTAATGACTGCACCTGGGCTACAGCTTCCAAGAAAGTATAGTGTCCTTACCAGAGACACAACAGGACAGAGGAGCGGGTAGTCACAGTGCCCCTTTAGCATGAAATTAAGGTCCATTCAGACACAGGTCTCATTGTAGCATGACACTAGATTGCTGCAGACCTATGGCATTTGTAGAAATTGCTGCTGATCCGCAATACTTAGTATTTTAGGAAGGAAACAGAGATATTATGGTATTATGAGGCAATACCCATGTGGTTGCACCAACTTGTCCTGCTTGATTTTGGAATGGTAGAAACTCACACTGGTTTTGCAAAGTGAGCCTTGCCTCGTGAGTGGACTACCTGAGACTGTGTCACAGGCCCTCTGTGCATTACTGTCCTTCCTTCCATCACCATCCGTGGTCATGGAGCCATTTGTAAGCTTCTTCCACAGGCACAGCTAAATGTGTTAATAACCAACCAGCAGGATGGCTTGGAACTGTACTGAGCTCGGGACTCGCAGCCCTGTGCTGCAGATCAGCTGGGCAGTGACAACTTGTTGAGCCACGGTAGGTCTGGCACTGCTTTCACCTGCACCTGATCTTCTTGGCTTGAGACCAAGCTCACCTTGTTCATGCTCTGCCACTTTCTTACAAAGCCAGTGTGAGAAAGCAGACGTGTTCATCCGGAAAACCGGTATCAGAAAGCTCAGCATCGTCTGTGAATGCTGGTAGTTTGTAATACAAAAGGGAAATCAAGTGAAAAGGGAAATGCTCCGGACTGTCAGTTCACCACAGAGTTTGGATTTGTTTGTTTTCTAGTAAGAGAGTGATGAATTGCAGGTTAGACTAACGAAGGGCACGTGGTCTTTGGGACCTGAAACCAACACCCCGAAAGCTTACAGTGTTCAGTGAATGGAATAGCTCCAAATTTGAAGCAGTATAAAAACACTATCCAAACATCCATGTTCTGTATCCTGCTTGAGAACTGAGATTTTTAGGCAGAGCTCTTCACTTCTCCACTTTGCTTTTTAGATCTCTGGCAAACTGTTTCATGTCTTTGTTCCTTTTTCACATAAAATAGATTATCTCATTATCTGACTCTAGCTGGGACTTCTGAGGAAGAAGCATCCAAAATGCTCAATGACAGAGTTTGAATGAGGGAAAGAATGAGGAGAGAGTAAAACAAAATAGTAACAATCATATTGCCTGATATTAGGCAGAACTTAATTAACACTTGTTACTTTGGTTAGGTTTGATTCTGTCATTGTAGAAAGTCCCAGCCTTAAACTGATCAGAGCCATCTTAAAGGTCTTTATTTTAAAAATAAATAATATTTTAAAAATAATAATCTGATAAAACAAAAATTGCTAGCAGCTTGTTAGTATTTTCATATTCACAGATTTCTTAGATTATCAGAGAAGCTGTTGTTATTTAAGAAATCTAATACTAAAGAAAAACCCAAAGAACCACTTCTCACACATGCCCTTTTAGAACTTAGACTAAGTAGTTCCCATAAAGCACTAGTTCATTATATTTTTAGATATATATGAAGGTTCTTCATGCACTCATTAAAGATTAATCTACATTAACAACACATAATTTTTAGTATCATTAAGGTCACAATGTTTTTTAAAATGTTTTCCCAAACTTTTTACAGCTACTTGGTCTATTCATAGCTTACAAAAAACTTGACTGTCTAAACAACTAGGCCCCAACTATCTCAACAAGATTTTCTCATCCTACTGCCATCCTCTAGACATATTACATTTGAACAAATTAACACAATATGTAAGCCTAAAGCCTTGGACATGAAGGATATCATTTGCATTTTGGTGGAAAAGCACTTGGCTAAAAGTAGCTGATTCCTATTTCTGTAATACCAAACAACAAAATTCATAGAAACTTTAGAAGCTGAGATTCCTGCTCTTTACTATTACCAAACCATGTTACTACAAAATCATAGCCAGCAGTATCAGATGAACACACAAACAGAAATTAGAGGACATGTTAAATTTGAATATAGAATACATGAGTTATTGAAAGGAATTTATCTTATTGATAAAAGTTTAGCCACTAAGAGACCTAGCTTTAGCTTGTGACTCTTCCTCCTGTGTCTTTAGGAAGTCGTTTGGTGCATCCATTCATCATCAGCAAAAACAGGTATCGCACTCTCACCTCCTGGAAGACGTTGTCTTGAAGATAAATACCTCAGTGCCGTGTTCAGGCACTGTATGGACCCATTGTCTGAGTAGTTTGTGTTTAGTTTTCTGAACAAGCAAGTGCTGCTTAATTACTCTTCTGTCCACATCACTGCAAGAAATCAAATCCCACCTGAGAATAGCTACTCTTTTGTTGTCTCCTGCTGCACTGCTGGAAAAATTAGAGGGACTGTGCTAACAAAAAAAGGAAACTGTTGACAAGAAAACTTGAACTACTAAGTCTAATTAGGAAACACGAATGAAAAAAAAAATCAGGGAGAGGGGGAAATTTGCAGAAATAACCACTGTGCTTTTAACTATGTAGCAGAAGCAATGTTCATTACAGCAGTACCATTAGGAACTGAAAATGAGATTTCTGATTTTGTATATATGTGCCTTTGTAAATGTACTTACATATATGTATTCATGTATTTATTCACATTTGTACATTAGTATCTCTTCAACTGACACTCATGAGTTATCTGCCTCTGACACACAGTTCACCAAAACAGGATGTATTATAAGATAGTCTCTTACTAGTAATGGTTTGAAAATATAGAACAACAGACAGCTTGAAGTGGACTCAATTCATCTCTGATGAAAAGCAGAACAAAGACAATATTTCCAGGCTATAGAGAGAGAAGGCATAAATGTGGTGCAGATCAAGTGTCTGAACCTTTTTCCATTTACCCCATAAAAGTTCCATATTAAATTGAAAGGGTTACACTGAATTTTTAACAGCGTGACATAGCCCTGTTCTATTGTTACTTCACTCAAACCTAATAGTAAGCAAACCACAGAGATACAGAGAGGCACAACTCAGGGTTTCATCCCTGATTAAAAGACTTTAGAGTGTGATAAAAAGCACAAAAGCCACTGGAAAGTTGGGTATCCAGATACCATCTTTTAACATTTGTTGCTTTATGGGTTGCTGATATACCCAGGATGATTCTCAGAAGCCAGGTAAGTAACCCTTCTAGCCCCTTTCAATAAAAGGCTCCACAGCAATGAATGTAAGATACTGGAGAAATAGAGAAAGTGGGATACTCTCCTTTTCACCTCATGAAATAAGCTATAATGATAACAATCCTGAAACATCAATCTGTGCTGCCTTGCATTATAGAAATCTCATCAAAAACTAATTAAGAGCCAAATACCATGCTACCAAGATATATTTATAAAAGCTTTTCATGCCCCTCTTGAGCTAATTCTGTGACCTTATGAAAATATAGCACTCATCATTACTCCCAGACACACAAAGACACAGGTAGAACCTAAGCAGCCCTTTTTGCCTGACTACTAAAATAGCACTTTGCTTCCAGGTTTAGATCTGATGCACAACAGAAAAAGTCAGAAGGTCAACAAACACAATTAGATTCAAAGCACAGACAAGCAGATCTTCACTTCAGGCCACATCTCCAAACAGCAGCCAGTTGGCAGAGAGAAGCTCAGCAGGTTAGCCTTGTCCTCTCTGCCCACTTGCCAGAACAAATGGTGCTATTTCAGTCTGCTGTGGCTGCAGGCAAACGATTAACTCTCAGGCTGATGAATTGAGAGCAGGACTAAATGGAGCAACCCAATTTTTCCATGGAGTTTCCTAATCACAATTCACCACCTAGCAGGAAGAAGTGTAATCTTGGCTTTTTGCAGCCTTTCTGCTGGGTAACATGATTATATTGTAAAGCCATAATACAGTATAATGCTGTATACCTTTATGGAGCCTGAGATGTCTGCAGCATTTTAGCAGCATTGTAATACAAAACCCAACCCACATTACACAGAGAACATATTTAGCCCCTGTTCCAGAGAAGCTGAGAAGATAAGACTAAGCTGATCAATAAAGAGTCTCCCTGCAATGAAGCAATATAGGAAAGATGAACTCAGGATGTGACAGAATCCAAAAGAAGTACAGGAGAGAAATCCCAAAATTAAAGAGAAATAGTCACCGTCTGTGAGGTGAAGAAAACTGTATAGGTGGGCTTAAGGCTGACCAGGACATGGGCAAGGTGAAAAAGGATTTCCAACAGACTGAAGCTACAGAAGAGAAGTTGTGAGGATGAGAGGAGGAGAAGGCAGGTATTCAAAGAACAGAGACAAGAATGGTTGAAGTGGAGAGTCAGTAGAGAAAGCCTGAGAAAGCCAACATGAGGCAAGAGAAGAAGAAGGCTTGAGAAACTTGAAAAGAGACAGGAGAAGTAATTTCCAGTAGAAAGACAGAGAAGAGCTGAAAGAGACAAAGAAGTGGGTGCAAAGAAAAAGAAATTCATTAGATCCCAGGAGATATGATCCTTTGGGAAAGCCGAGGGAGCATGCTGAGGCATTCACATCTTGGTTCATTTTTGGTTCTGGCTTTTGACAAGAGGTTCTGCTTTTGTTTCATCCATAAACCTAGAGAAAAAAATCAAAACAGACATTAAGATGTTAGACATTTTCCGAGCTTACTTTCCCTGGGACAGAACTGGGACAGGAACATTGCTCCTAGGGAGGAGCCTCCAACTGTCCAAGTCCTCTGACTCGGAGGTACCTTCTCCTTTCAAGAAGTCCAAACCCCACAGCCTTTGCAGCTCCCTACGATAAGGGATGCACAGAGCTGGGTAAACCCACAACTCCTCAAATCTGCCTGGTTTGCTTGCTCTGTGACTGTATCACTTTGCCTGGCTCAGAGCATCTGGCAGGAGCAGGCCTGGTGGATGTGTTCACACTGCTCACCTTTCACCTCACCCCCAACCAAGATCCTTGCAGCCATCCATTAACACCTCCCAGGCTGGAGAGAGGGCAGAGATTCTTCTATCTTGCTGGTTGGCTGTTAATAGCAAACAGCACTGGATGGGAAGCCTGCAGACTCCCTGGTGTTCAAAGGAAAGAGTTCTCTCCGACCTGTCTGACCACCTTTCTGCAGGTGGTTTTCAGCTGAGTTTTTGGCTGCCCTGCTGCACAGTGCTCAGGGAATGGATAATCCTGTTCTTGCACATGGGTCTTCCATCTCTGTCTAGGCAAGCTGGAAATGAAAGACTGGGCCATGGCACTCAACTAAAGTTTCTAAAGCAATTGGCTTCCCATTCCCCATGAGTAGCCTGAGATTACACCTAGAAATAGTAATTGTCACAAGTTTGTTGTGCTCAAGCAAAGACACTACTGATACACATTCTCCAGCCTCTGTTGTATGTGCAGACTGTGTCTAGAGGCAAACTGCTACCAAATTTACATGAAGGTCCCCAGACCACACAGCTAAAAGACTTGTGGTCTTATCACTTATATTCCATACAGAAGCTCCTGAGGGAACAGAGCTGGTTTCATCCTTCCCACCATCAGCACTCCCTAAAGCATGAACGACCCTCTTGGAGGTACCTCTCTCCCTCTCACCATTAAGGGAGGCCACACAGACAGTAGATGATGTAGATGTCTGCAGTGTGGGTGGCTAAATGAGCTCCAGCAACTGCAAAATGAAGAAAGAAAACAAACAAAACAAAACAAAACAAAACGCCAGCAATAAAACCAAAAAAACCAAAAAACCCACAAACAATCAAAAAACCCACACTAAACTCTTTAGAATTTACCTCTTATGAACACTGTAGTGCTGATTCCACTGGTCTTTACTGCAAGGCTTTATCACAAGACATTTTAAAAAGAGGGGGTGGGAGTAAGAGGATTATTTTTGCTTTAGTTGCCTTACCCAGGTGATCAGCTCTTTGAGGTGATCCAGAGTAAAAATGTCAAGGGGAGGGAGTGTATACACACAGAAGGGAATCTTCCACCTTGAGAACTAATCAAACCTCCGTAAAAGTTCAGAAACTTTCCAAAAGCCTTTCCAATTTTTTGATCACTCCAGAGATCTTGTTTACAGAAATACACTGCAAGTCTGATCTTTAGAGTGGATTGTTATACAACCTTTTCACTGTCTGAAAACAAAGAAAGATACAATCCTGTAGCAGTCTGCAATGTACTCAATGTGAAATACCTGAGCATTAGGAGAACTTGCTCTGCAAAGGCAGATCTTTTGGGAGCTCGTGGGACCACCTGAACCGTCAGTAATCTGGAGCAGCCTGGCAAAACACAGATTCACAATTGCTACTAAGATGGTTTATCACAGTTTTCTATTGAAATTTTTATAAGCCCAACACACCCATTAGTATGAAAATTGGACTCACTCACATCTGCTCAAAGGCAGGCTGGGGCCAAGTTGAAAAGGCATCCTGTGCATTACACCTCTGCTTGGAAACCGAAGCTTACTGGTAAAGTCCATTTTGCTATAGAAAAGAAATGTGAATGGAAAAATTCCCTCCTCAAAGTCCCTACATGGCCTCTGCCAGTTACACACACAGTAAACCCTTCAAAGAACAAAACTTTTCATACCTTCTCCTAAGACAATGCTCAAAAAAGGTAGGCTTTAATTCATATTTGCTTTTCTCTCCCACATCTTTTTTTACAGTTAACATGTTAAAATCAGAACTAGATATGTAACAAACATTTCTTCTCAAACAGAGCAGACACTTGAGAATATTGTCAAAGTCAGTTCATAAATTCAAACAAATTTTAATTCCCTTAAATTCCATTAGGATTATTTAGGTCTTGTGTGTGCATCTATATCATCACACTTGAGACATAGGGCCTCACACTTGATTGTAACACTTTTAGCATGATTTGTGATGTGACCTGGCAAAAAATTCCTTGTTGTGGTAATTTAGACACCCTTTCCTTTGCCCTTATTCCTGTAAGGACTTTATTCCTTACTTCCTACTAAGCAGACAACATAGCACTGAGATGTTAGTCTTATGCCAGGACATGGGAGTTTGCAATGCCTCTGAAGTGGCCATGGGCCTGGGAAATTGGGAAAGGACTTGAGAGAAAGAGGGTAGAGACTCATTCTTCTCTTTTAAAAGTGCAGCCACAAGGCCTGGCACACAACATGCTCAGATCCTCTGAGATGGGATGCAATGCTACCAGAGCTTCAGAGGAAGCGGAGGGCTTTGAAATACATGGGAAAGAAGCCTCCCTGCATTACCAGCGTCAAGTAGACCACTGTTCTCAGCATGCAGGTAATGAGATCACACCACATTGAAAGTCAATGAAGACTTTGAAGTCCTCACTTTACAAAGACAAACTGATTCTTACAGTTTTTGCCTTTCCCAAACTAGCAGTTCTGGCAGACACCTGAAAAGAAATGGTAACTAGACATAGAGTAAATACAAACAATTACTGTGTTTTACCCCTGTGTTATCCCAGTGGTACGTGGCATTTTAAGAGTTTAAAGTTTAATTACATTTTCGCTTTTGGTACATTGGATAGCCATTCACCTATGAAGAAAAGCATCTGAGAGGGTTTCAAGCTCATTTAAAACACTCAGAAGCAAAAACTGCTGAAGCGTGTGAGGCTGGCTCTGTGTTTTGATGTGCTATAGAATAATGTATGGAATTATTTATACATTCCCTAAGTGGTGCATTTTTGTTGTGTTTTCAGCTAACTTGCAAACTCCACTGGTCCCATCTCAGAAAAGCTCTCTCTCCACACTTGTTAATGCTTCAAGTAATATGCTGGATTTTTCCTTGCCCCATAGCACTATTGTGTGGAAGGAGATATTTGGAAGTCTGCCCAGAATGCAGTGTTACAAGAAAGCAGGAAAGAGATGATCGAGAACATTTCAGTCACTCCATTGCTCACAGAATTTCTTATTTATTCAGATTACCCACTCCCAGCTTCCTCCTATCACCTTGGTTTCTGATGCCTTTCCTGCCATTACCTCACAAGACAGGAGCTGGGGATCCTTTGAAGGTGTTCATCAGCAAGGAACCCCCATTACAACCTGAAGCTCCAAAGATCATGTCCACAAGGTCATAATGTGCTCCCCAAGAAAAGCCTGTCAGGGCAGGCTGTTCTGAGGGACAGGAACGGCCGTGTAGAAAGCAGCTTTTGATTTTCATCAGGTGGGTAAGGAGCCGAGGGAATGGCCACCACCAGAATCACTGCAGAGGTTTCCGACTTGCCTGGTTACACCCCGAGTCCCCCCACGCTCATGTGTTTGCCTCCTCCGTCTCTCTCATGCTGTCCTGAGCATCCGCCTGCTGCCAGGGGCACAGAGCCCCTGCTGTGCTCAGCTCCACCAGCCTGTGCTCCGGAGTGAGGGAATTGATTTTGCTAGCACACGTCTGAAAACACAGCTTCTTCTGCTGTGGTAAATCAACACAGCGCCACAGGATCGGAACAATAAAACACATAGCAAGCTGGGGGTCTATTTCCCCTGCCTGAAGGTTGCTCCATCATGCCAAGCTATGATTACTACAGCCCCACACCAGCAATCTCCTCCATTTCTCAGGTCCAGTCTCAGTAGCTGGGTGTGGAGTGCATAGTTGTTTGCTTTAACCTCACCACTATTTATTTTCAGTTATCCAAGAAAATGAGAACACCTTTCACATACACAAAGCCCTATATTTCTTTACCTCTGGCTCTGAGTGGGCTGGTTGCAGAAAGACAGGATCTGGCCACACAGGCTCCGATTTGGGGAAAAGATGGAAAATGCATTAGTGGGCAACAAAAGTATTCTAAAAAGCATAAAGAAGCAGAGGGAAATATATGATCAAAGAGAAACTCCTAAAAAGATGGTTTAAAATTTCTTATACATACATGTACACATATATGACTATTTTATATATGTAGTCACAGTGTACTTATGTACAAAAGTATACATGTATGTATAGAAAATGCCTCCCTCACTACATGAGGGCTTCACCAGAAAATCTATTATTTTCATTCTAATCTGTGAGGGAAGTACATAGCCTGGTGTGATTTTTCAGAGAAAGAACGGGGAGCATTTAATGACGTTGACTCCTACACTGCCTCCTGCCACTTTCAGTGAGGCTTTTTTCCTCACTCAAAGCTGTCCAAAGGATTCTCACATGCACACATGCTTAAATCTTTGCTCAGATGCTTGAATTATTGTTCTGGCCAGCAGTTACCCTCTCAGTCACAGGGAAAGCTTGTCTTCCACCAGCAAACAGAGAAGCCTCTGGACTTCCTCACGGTTGTTTCAGGTTTTGTTACTTTTTTTATTTAGCTGCAGAAAATTGTTAAAGAGAAGAAGTCCAGCTCCCCACAATGCCTTTCAAAATCACTTCAAATGTGCCTTACTGGGCTGAGACAGCTGTTTTTCTCTTCTTAGGAAAAAAAAAAAAAAAGAGAGTGAGAGAAAGACAGAGAGGGAGTCCTTTCACTCCTTTTTTTTTCCACCCTACAGACTCTCTTTTAAAAGGCACGTGTGTTTCCACTTCTGACCAAGGTGTCACAGCAGGAACACAGCATCTGCCCTACCACCAGCAGCCTCCCAGCCTCACTCTGAAGCCTTTCCCTTCCACATGGAAAGGCTGCAGAGCTTAAGGCATTACCTGTGTTTCCCTCTGCAGTAGCTGGGGACAAAGCCCAAGGTAGCACCACACCATGTGTCTCCTTGTCACTGAAGAAGAGAGCTTACAAGGACACTTTCATTTCAAGATCACAAAGTGCACCATGCACCAGGATCAGTTGTTGTCGACTCTTTGGAAACCTCTCTGGTAAACCATGGTGCCTGGGCTCCTAATCCATCCTAAACCACACCATGACTCCACATGCTCCTGCAGAACTGCTTCAGAGAAACACCCAGGGTTAGGGGACCACCTGCACTCCTAAGCTGGACAGTCCTACCAGACCCTGACTCAGGGACCCACTAGGTATCAACACAAAGTGTCTCACAGGTTTGCAGAAGAAATCAAGTTGTCTGCAAGTTGTGTGCAAGACCAAGTTGTGTGCAGGCCACCCGGACCTTGGGCAGGGCTGGATTACACTGTGGCAGCTATTCAGTCTGCTGAACCTGAAAACATTTACAGAACCAGGAATCTATCACCTCACACAGGGCTGCCAGGTCAATGAGCAAGCTATCTTCCTGCTATCCAGCTTTCTTTTCTGAGGACTCACTTATCTCTAGTATGGGATGTCCTCAGCTCACACCAGGGAGAAGAAACTCTCAATAATTATGGTTTAGCCAATTATCCTTTTGGACTCTAGCTTTAATGGAGCTACTGCTAACATCAAGAAAAGGCATAAGGGGTGTTGTGGGATCAAAGCTTGCTAAACCAAGGACCAGATGAGCAGAATTTTAAGGCACTGGAAAATTATATCAAATATGATTTATAATTGTAGCTGTTACAGAGCAGATCCAATGAAAAAAAAATAAAACTCCTTCGACAGAAATAAAGGCAGCTACAAAACAACCTTTCTGAGGCACTAGCATTCCCATGTAAGAGTCTGAAACCAAATCTATACTGCAATGAAATCGTTTTCTGCAAAACCATGCTGCAGTCCATTGGCTAGGTCATGCACATGAGCTGAACTGTGACTCTGGGATCTAAAGGCATCAGTCACTTCTGTCAGAGCAGTGTTAGTAGTTGTGAAGCAGGAACCAGGATCTGATCTCTGCAAAGGGACATAGGCAAGTTCGGTCAATATATTATTCGCTGTGTCTACACTGACAGCTGGATTGAATCCAAGCCCCCCGGCCACACTCTGATTTACTGGAGCCTTTTAGCAACTGCATTTCTCCTTTAGCTCAGTGGTGAGCCAGAATTAGCAAGTCCTGCTGAGATCCCCAAAGAAGGGTTGTGGTAGGTCAGAGCAGCTGCAGCGATGGGGAGAAAATGGCAGGTTTCTGTCAGTGTCCAGTCAGGGATTGTGGCAGCTCTGTGGGAACATTTTCCTAAGACAAACTAGGTAAACATCTCATTAAGACCCTTTCCTCTTTCATCCTTTTAAGACCCTTTCCCTTATCCATCAGTGGATACTCGCTTTCTCATCTTCTCAGAGAAACTCCTATACTGGATTGCCATAGGACTAGCATCAAACTCAGCTACATCGTTCCCGCAGAGACCTGTCTTGGTCCATCATGTCAAAGTCAGCATGGCTCCCTGCAGGCTCTCACATCCTCCGGTTTGTAAAAAGACACCACAGAGTCAGGGCAGCAAGGAAAGAGATGTCTCAGAAAGTCCTCCCCAAGCTTAAGTAAAATACAGTGAGCTATGAACCCACCCAAGGGACACTCAGACTGAATCACACTCAAAGCTCAGGCTCAAAATCAGGCTGGAGCAGAACATGATGTTGATGATCAATACATTATTACACAGCAGCTGGGCTACAATAATTTTACTTCTCCTTAGCCTTGGTAACATCCCAGATAATACAGCATGGCTTATCCCCAGGAAAAAGAAATCTTACACCATGCTGCTCCAGTCTCAGAGTAAAACCATGTGAACAGAGGGGCAGTCAGCAGTGCCCAACTGCCTCCTAATAACATACTGCACCACTTTGATTTGGAAAATTGTCTAAGCCCCATATTTCATGGAATTTCTTTTAACACGCATGCTGGAGGCTGTTTCTCATGTTAGGCTGTGTAGCTTAGGGCTGTTCTGTGGTCTCTTACGGAGCACAGTTTGTTACAGTTCCTGTGCAGGTGCTGAGGATCACAAGCACTACCCTCCATGCCAGGGAGACATGCACCACTCCTCTCAGCCCATCTCATCAGCCTCTCCAATCGTACAGGAGCGATCCCTCTGCTGTTTTATACATTTTAAAGTCCATTAAGGCTGACACTTATGCAAATGTAAGTGTCTCGTCCTTATTAAAAGGGATGTTTAACTTTGAGCTGTTATAAGAATACAAGCATGCTGTAGCCATCCAGGAGCCTCTCACACTTTCTGCCTACTGAGATAAATGGGTTATTTCAAGCAGCCACCCATCTTCTTCCCCGTGAGGCCATGGGCTGTCGGCACAAGGGGCTGAGGAAAGCCAGAGCCATACTGACACCGACTGACTTGTTCTATGCCTGCACCAAGGAAGGTTGGACAGACATTTTAATCTTCATTAGCACAAAGCCCTGCATCTGAAAAGGAAAAATCAAGCACAAGAAACGGGCAGAAGAAGCTTGAAAAATTAACGCAGGGCCACCTTCCCACCCCTGTCTTTTCCTATGAGGAAAGGATACTCTATCAGGACTGTAAACCGAGCCCCTGCTTGTGAGAGATGCTGAGATGTGCAGTTTTCGTCCATGCTCTGCCTCTCACACAGGCCACTAAATAATAGTCAAGGAAAGCTAAGCTGTCATCCCTTCCCTGGAGTGATTTCCAGTTACTTTGCCTACATGTGGCACTCAGGGACGTGGCTGGCAGTGTCAGGGTAATGACTGGACTTCCAGCCTAAACATTTCTATAGCTGTATTTGGTCACATTGCACCGTTTGTTAAGGGATCTCAAAAACCTTTTCGAAGGGTGGCTCCTGGCACTGACATCCTTGCAGAGAGGGCAAATTGAAATGTATCATGGTGAGGGACCTTGTCTGTGGTCACAGGGATTAGGAGTAATTGGAGATGGTTTTAAAGCTTCAAATTAATTCAGGCTGAATAGTCCAGGCTGGTGCTAGGTAGCTGCTGGCACTGTCAGCTTTTGTTCCTGCAAGGAAATAACTATTTGATCATGAAATTTCTCATACACATATATCTGGCATATACACATGGAATTAGTTATAACTGCCTCAATTCTAAGCCACATGAAGTCATTAAAATTCATTCCAATTAATGGCAATGAGCCAAAAACAAACCCAGCACCTGCAAGCCAGAGAGAAATCAGCAGTTACAATACTTTACATATGTCACTCTACCTTGGAAATTTTGCTGGAGCTTTAATGTGCAGGCTGTGAATAGAAAATGAGGATTTCTCTGCTTAGACATATCTTTCTAGCTAAGGAGTTGAGAAGATTAGGGAAACCAGTGCCCAATTAACCTCACTGTGACACTCTGCATGCAGCTGGTCCAGAACTACCTGCTTGCACAAGTTTGGAAATCTTTCCCTCATCTTACAGCTGAGGAAAGTGAAACACAGAAGGAAAGGCACCATGGCACTAGAATTGGTCTCTTCTGAGTCCCACCTCTAGGAAGTACATGCACACCGTTTTTGACATGATCAGGGTTGAACAGGAGGAAGAGTCTGCAGTTCCACTAGCCCATGTTGCTTCTTCAGGGAGCTGGGAGACTGGAGTATCCTAGAAAGCTGTCTACCAAAAGTAGGAACATGCTGGGGGTGAGAACAGCCCAACAAGCTGCTGAGGTCCAGCTGCAGCTGCCAACCTCTGCCCGAGACCTCTATCAATCATTTAAGGTCCTCTGGGTAGGGAAGAGAGTTTGAAAACACAAGAGCACACAGGTTATTTTCAACAGCCCAAAACATCACAACCTCCCAGCTCTGCCTCTGCGCTAGAGGAGGTAGAGCTGAGTCTCCTCCACAAAACCATTTCCCTTCCAAGGGTGCTCTACAGCTCTAGAAAGGTTTAGTAGTGTGGTCTTCACTTTAGTCTCACACACAGGAATATGCAAATTGTAATGAAATTACCATTTCTTTGTGTCACATAATCTGGGCTGATGGAGCTTCTGGGGCAGGAAGCAAGATAAAGAAGATAAAAACTTCTGAAATTCATGTGAACTATTTCCCATGCTTTTGTAATGCAGCAGCACTTCAGAGACAGAGTATACATTGTGTTTGTTCCCTCTGCTACCTGCAGTGTTGATGTTTGCTTCAATGGTTTGGGGTTTTTTTCATTTCTTGTCTAGGTGTTCAGTGGGAATTGTCAGCATCTCTTTTTCCATACCAGGAGTGAATGAACCACAAGTGCATTTTGTATTCAACTTAACACACTGATTGACTTTAGACTAAGTTTCACTATTTCCCATCTGACTTTCATTACCTAGAATAAGATGGTAAGTCAACCTGAACCGAAAGTAATTAAGGGAGTTTTGGAAGGAGAGGGTGAAAAAATAAAAGAAAAAAATCATTCTCTCTTCAAACACACAATAGTACAAAAATAACACAAAATGCAAATTACGTATAGATGTGCCAATCTGGCTCATTTATTGTCACTTTGAAGACAGTAGCTACAAAGGGCTAATATTTGTAATCTACTGACACAGTAGTACTGCTAAAGTGTGCTATTTAGCATCTTCCGAAAACACCTCCTAGGTTTGTTTAAAAGTATCTGAAGGAAGCTTAGAAGTCACTTCTCATTCAGATATTCCCCAAAATATCAAATCAGGCAGGATATGGGATAGACTCTCGTGAGTTACCATTCCACCTCTTGGTGGAATGTACAGCCCCTTTGTCAGCATGACTGGCTGCAAGCTCAAGGGTATATGATTTTAAGAGCTCTGTTCAAGGCCAAAATATTTCAAATGTACCTTGTCCAAACTTGGATCTGCATATGAAAGGAAGGATTTCTTGTGTAGCCATGACCAGTAGTAGGAGCTTTCAGTACTGGAAGATGGAAAAGGTAAAATCGTAGAGAGCTAAAAGAGGCATCACAGAATCATGTTGGAAATTACCTGAATGTATTCCAGTTTGCTTTGGAAAAAAACCCAAACGGACTCATAGGGACAACATGCATTGAGAATGACACTTTGTAGCTGTAACTACTTTGTAGCTCTTACTACTTCCTCCAAAAAATTTCTCTTTTCAATAAGTTCCATTAAAACTCTGGTATTTGATGTCAAATCAGGAATTATTTTGGATCAGGATCAGGAAGAAGGCAGACAGCAGGGCATGGTACACTTTGCCTCTAACCCAGTATAAATTACACCCCTTCAAAGAATCACCTACTGGTGAGTTCAGCCTGGATCTTATGCTGCTTAACCCATAGGAAGATAACAGGCTCCATATATGGTCCATCAGTCACATTAACAGTGAGAGGAAGCAGAAAAGACAAGTGGTAATGACAGTAAATCCCCAGGAATGAGGCAAGGACCAGCAGTGCAGGAGGAGGGATACACGGCACCAGTTTGTTCAAATCCTTACCCCTAAGAGCTGATAAACTCCTGCCCTTGAATCACCTTTTGGTCACTCATCTAAATAATGCTTCCCACAGAGCAGAAGGCTTCTGTGAGACAAGAAGGACTAATCTCTGACATGAAAGTCTTTCTTCATCTCAGCAGCACAACGAATAAAGATAAAAAATGGGTTAGGGCTTTACTTCGGGGCAGGTCAAGTGCACAAAACACAGAGGCTGTCCTTTCCCCAAAACTTATAGGGTGAACAATAGCTGTGGCTGCTGTGAGATGTCCATGAAAGTGATAGATTTCTGGCCCCTGTGTTTTACTCATGGTGCATGGACTGAAACCACATTGGATGTGTATCCACAGCCTTTTGGGGCTTTTGGATGACTGACCATGAAAAGAATATTTTCTCTCATTTCCAGGTAACGGTGCACTGCAGGGGATTTATCCTCTAAACAAGAGATTTACCCTCTGAACAAGCTTCTCTGACACATTTAAAATAGTGAAACTTCTTATAACAAAGAATAATGCAGCTTTGAGTGGTGTGTTTAAGCATCCAACGTCATGAAAGAGGGTAATTTATGCATCAAATAAGGAGCTGTCA
Organism: Platysteira castanea; assembly: GCA_013397175.1. Taxonomy (NCBI): domain Eukaryota; kingdom Metazoa; phylum Chordata; class Aves; order Passeriformes; genus Platysteira; species Platysteira castanea. The sequence goes on from VYXC01001380.1 coordinate 1,195,922, forward strand.
CTTTGTTCTGTGATGGTGAACAGTGTGAAATTCATCACTGATGCTACCTCCCAGCAGGAACCGTAGGGAACATGGATGTGAGTAGAGTGCCCTGCGTAGCTGGAGTCTGCAACCAGCATCCTCTACCAATTTTCTGTCAGGCTGTGAGACTCCAGCATGTCCTTTGGAAATCTACAAGCAAGAATTTCCATAGATGAGAAACAGGCTGGGGATACAGGTGTAGAGCTGTCTGCTCACCTGGCTTGTTTTATAAGCTCTGTGTTTGCTGCTGATATCCACATGCCTTCCTCTCAGGTGAGAAATAGTCTGAACCCCTCCCATGCTGGATCTTTCATCTGTGCTTAAGAAAGGAACTTAACCATCGTCTTGCTTCATCAAGAATGTGTTTTCTTCTGAGTTTTAGCCGATGAGCAAGATCTGGTTTATCAAAGCTGCTGCAATTTGATAAAAGCCTGTTATCCTCATAGCACATCTGGCCTCCAGTGATATCAAAACCAGTTATGAAAACTGAGTCTCTCACAATTACATGGGGGGCCATTATTCTTCAGCTCTAGCAAAGCAAATAGCAACAGTCTATCCTAAATCCTACCCACACATACCAAATATATCTATTTCTCCACCATCCACCATTAAAACCCTCCTGTCTTCAGGCTCTTTCTAGGGAACAGCTTAAGTTCCAGCTCACAGGACAAACAGCCTTTGGACAGCATGCCACAGCACTGTGTGTCCTGTGTGCCTTGACAGTGGCCAGACAACCCTTTCCCACTACCTGCTAATTTCTAATGATGCCAGGTCCAGCTGAGCCAAATAGACATCAGCTGTTCATAGCAGTAGTTCTGGAAGCAGTAGGGGCATGAGTTGAAATTTTTAGCAAAGACTGCCCTCTCCTTCTACTTCTACAGCTGTCTTGTGACCTAAAGGGAAAAAAAGCTTAAATCCTTTTTCACTAATTGTTTTTTAATTCACTCCGTTCTCTGACCCTGTTCCAGCACCTTTGCACAGGCAGTGTTGTCTGTGCAGCAAGGGGAAGACCAGGAAGAGCAAGGGGAAGGAAGAGTTTGGATACCCGACTCAGTGTCATCATGAATGTTTGACTTGGGAAATCAAACCTGAATGTTCCCACCTGCTTCTGAGATTTTAGCAACCCTTTTCTCTCTAATTCCTGTAATCAAAAAAAAAGTACGGCAATTGTCCCTAACATTTATTTACCTGGAAGCTGGCTGCTGATGTTTTAAGCCCAAAGAAAGGCTGTTGTGACCACCAGTTCCTTCAGTTTTTAGGGTTTTTTTCTAGATATAGCTCTTGATCTAATAAAACAAGATATTATACCTTCCTGCCAATCTTATCTCAAATATTTATGGTGATTATGCTACTAGGGGCTGTAGAGTTATGTATTTGTCAATACATGTTCACTAATTTATATGTTCATAATATTTTTTTAATTTACCTGCATCGCTGATTTTTCCTTCTTTTTAGATCTATTTAGCAATAGATCTTCCTTTATGACAATGTTTCCAAGCACCAGAAACAGGAAAGAAGGCTAACACCATAAAAGCCTTGGGTTTTGGCTGTCTTCATGATGCAAGGCCAGAAGATGGGGGAAATGATTCTTTTGCTTGTTCTGCTACAGTAGTTTTTGTGGGTCTGTGCCCCACTTTCGAAAAAATCCCTATGGTGTTCACTGACTGCTGCAACCACCCACATCTCTCACTGGGCACTCTCCTATGGGGAAGTGTGATTTCCTCAGGATTTCCACTTACAACATTTACCAGAAGTTGGGCTAAACTTAATTAAATCTAGAGAAGCCAGGTTTGGTGCAGAAGCAGAGATACCTCCTCATCACATTCCCTCTAAACTGTGTAAGTGCAAACACATAACAGCTGCAGAACTACGTTTACACAGCTGGTCCCGTACACCAGTTGGTGGCTCCTACCTTCAGAGAGAAACCCACTGCAGGTCACCTTCTGAGCAGGAGAGACACAGCTGGCAACCACAGTGGTCTCCTCACAGAGAGTTATGTTCTTAAAGGACAACTTCAAAGTTAAAGACCAGGCTAAATAATTTAAAAAAGAAAAAAAAAAACAGGCTGAAAGCACAGCTGGCATTAAAGGCAAAGGCAAGGTAAGAATCCTATGGGAATCTGGTAAGGACAAACACAAAGCCCTTGGGATAATAATGGAGGATCTCCTATCAGATCTACCAGGAATCACCTATTTGACATTATGCAAATCTTACAGAGTAAAATCCCAAAAGATTAGGTTCATCAAGGTGTAGTCAAAGGTATTTCTTTTTTTTCACCCTTTAGTGCCGTCTCTGTCACACGAAGAACTTGTGGGTTGACCATAGGCCCTATACAGGCTTGAGCAGAACCTCTAGCTGGAGTTTTATAGATGAGAAAATATGGAAGGGAGGGGGATACCCCCCTTTCAGGTTGCCTGAATTGTGCTCATGCAGGGAGACAGCTCTTGGCTGCCAGGAGCTTTTTGTTCCATTCAGCTCCTTCACATTCCTGGGGAGCTGGTCACCCTTTTTCCACTTGTCCTGTTTCACAGCCTGATGGCCAGTTTGGTCATTTGGGGAATGTTTCTGCACCCTTTCAGGTTCTTCTGGCTGAGATAGAGAGAGACTTTTAGGAAAAAAAACCAGCTCAACAAAAACACCGTCCTCTTTATTTTTGTAAACACAAAAGCTCCCCAAACCTTTGATTTGGATTCACTTTTAGAGGACACTTGCATGTCTGCAAAGCACTGCTGGAACACCAGAGCTGAGTAAAATGGACCCGTGTGCTGGGCAATTACCCAACTGCTAATTCCCACAAACAGAGCAGCCTCTGATCTGGAATGTGCTGGAAGGACAGGAGCTGCCAACCACTTTGGGCACATGTGGGGCTGGGCTTTGTTCCTTTAACTTCAGAGGAGCCATTTTATCCGGGCACCCTAGCAGCGAGCGAGTCGGGGAGCCCTGTCAAATGCAAAATAGAAATGAGCAATGCCTATAAAAGAGAGATATCATGAGAACCTGCCACTTGGGAATAATGAAAGGCTCGGGCAGGTTGCGCTGATTGTGCAACCTACCCGGGGCCTGTCAGCTCTGATAACAATGGCAGCCATCAATTCCTGCAAAAATGGCAACAGCGTGAATTGGAAATTGTGAAGAACCATTTAGGGTCGAAATGAGATTTTCTTCAGAATGCATTTGTCGGCATGTTCCCATTCACTTGAAAAGCTCTGGACAGATCAGAAGGAACATGAAGTAGCCAGGGTAGGGAGCTTTTTTATTATTATTATTATTATTCCTCCTCCTCCTTACAAAGCAGTTTTACATGCCAAGGGCTTTCATAAAACAACAGTGGTTTCAAAGCTGCCAAAGGGCAATTGGAAAGTGAAAGGTATTGTCTTCAAATTACCTTGGAAAATGATACATGTTATGAAAGGGGTTTACTTTTTGGAGTGTTAAAGAGATACCAAAAATCCAATTTTATTGTCAGATTATGGAGGCAGGCAGTGGGGGATTGTGTAAAATTGCCAGAGCTCCTCTTTAGATTCTGCAGATGTCTACTTGCCTTTCACAGACACCTACAGTGAGGTATCAGACAGGACTGAAAGGGACAAAAGAGTTGTGGTTGTTTGGAAAATCTGTTTTGTTAGAATATTAACAGAAAGAGTCGGAGCTTACACAACTGTTACCTATTAATAGTGAGGAAAGCACAGCTTGAGACAATGCTGGTCCAACTCCCTGGAGACAGGAGCTACAAGAAATTTTTGTATTGGCTAAAGGAAGGTTGAGCCTGAAGAAGGAAATAAGTCTGTGACCCTCTTAGTCAGCTTTAGATTACAGTATTTAGAATGCAGGGTTTTAATAGGGTTTTCTCCCCACACCCTTTGGTGCATGGAAAGGGGTTTTTTCCTTTTCATTTTTCTAAACAGCATGACATCTATTATTCCCCAAGGGAAAGAGCAAATCAAGTCAGCCTCCCAAATGTACGTTTTCTAACTGTAAGAATGGATGAATGGAAAATAACAGCATAGGCCTTTGAAAAAGGAAAATTGAGTCTGAAATCTGAATAGGATGAACATAATCACTGTGTTCAGTGCAGAAGAGAAGGTGAACCTCAGGACTGAATTTTGCCCCAAGATGAGCAGGGAAATGTAAACCTGAGGATGGGTTCAGTCCTGCTATACAATAGACTCCTTTTGCTTATAAGTCCCAGTTCTATTTTCCCTCTTTCTTGTTCTTGAATTGGTTTTCATCCTTTAAAGAAAGATGAATCAGTAAAAAAAGGCTACCTTTTGAAGAGCCTAGCACACTTAGTTTCCAGAGAGTAGATATTTCTTTCTCTAAAATCACAGATTTCTTTTCTCTTCCAGTCCAGACTGACCAGTGACAGCTTTGTCCCTGCGCTCATCAATCCAAACCCAAACATGACAGTAACGGATGATGCCCTCTGACAGTTTCTAGGACACAAATTCTAACTCAACTAACTCAAAGGAGTCAAATCCAGCTCCCACTGGGGTCAGGTGCTCCACATTGTGGTTTAAGTCCCTCAACAAGCACCTAGCAGTCAGACGAAGAGGTAAGACTGATGAGAACCGGGAAATCTTTTCCACCTCTGTGTTTCTTGAAAACAGAAAGCAACAAGTTGCTACCTCTTTCCAGAGTCTCTTTTCAGGTGGAACCAAATCTGGTGGACACTTCCTAGAGGACTGTCCCTCTGGATCCCCCAACTGTGACCTTTTGCCTGTGCAAAGTCACAAGCTCCATTGGGAGCCTTTTAAAACCGGAGTCTGTGACTGCACAGAATTCAAGAGGCACTAGCACTTGCTTTGCATAACACGCAAGGAGCCACAGCCTGAGCTGGTGCTTGCTGTGAACCCAGAGGAAACAGGGACTGAAAGGATACTTACCTCTAACTTTCCCCTCCACCTGTGACCCTCTAAAAGCACATCTGCAATAAGGGACCAGAGCTGGATTTGTTATTTCTTTGAGCTCCTACCCTTGCCTTTGAGGGAGAAAGGTTGCAGTGTGAGCCTGTGTGAAACACACTGTGTTCATACAATCCAGGATATTGCAAAGAATCATCAGGAATAGAAACAAGCTTCAGAAAGCAACTCTTTGCATCACTTCTAACTTGTCCTTTCCTTGCCAGCTAAGCTTCTACAAATGCAAGAGGATTCACTGGAGAATTTCTTTGTGAATCAGACAGGCCAAAAGAGAAAAAAAGGGGGGAAATTGTTTCACATTTCCTATTGTTGCTTGCTTTGCTATTGAGGCTTTAAAGCAGGCTTCCAAGCAGGTGGCAGATCTGTGTTTTCTGAGGCTGAAGTGTACATGGGTGCACACACACAAAATATCAATCCCTATCTGTCAGCTGCAATGGACTGTCTCCTCCTGTTTTTCAGAGAAGCCTGGAAACCATGTTCCTCAGCCCATGCTGAAGTAAACAGTTATGCAGCCGAGGCAACAGACTCAGATTAAGGGAGATTGAAAGTCTTCTGGGGGAATTTGCTACCTCAGAAAAATTTGTTAAGTTTACAAAGCCAAACACAACACAATCAGAGGTAAGTCCTTTTGGAAAACAAGCCCTAATTTGTTTGTAAATAACACCTGTGCATATATGTATGCACATGGACATCTTCCCAGCACCAGAAGCTCTGATTGTACCTGCACTTTGAAAGCCAGAGTTTTTTGCTTCATAACTGTTCCATGAAGTTTCCAATGAGAAACGCAACTCACTTCAGAAAAATGGCATTCATGATTCACAGTAGTGGCCAAACTATTACAACTTGAGGGGCTGGGGGTATAGAGGGCCCATTTTCTCAGGTAGGATATTAAAAAGCAAGGCACTTGACCATTTGTGGCAAGCACGGTTTGCCAGGGACCTTACCCAGAGAGGCCCTGAGGGCTGGTGTTCCTCTGGCTGGTTCTCAGCCTCCCTGATTACATGCTGCTCCCCACTGGCAGCTGCAACTGGAGCAATTTTTTCCCTTCCTATTTTATCCTCAGAAGCTGGCTTTTCAGTCTTACTGTGTGTAGGCAACAGATGCTTTGCTTTACAGTGAATTTTGCAGGTAGAGAAGACAGCCTGGGGGAAGGAGCAGCTGCTTTTCCAACCAGAGTCTTTGGGGAGCATTTGTTTGGAGCTGGTTAAAGCCTTGGGTACGCACCTCATAGGAAAGTCTGAAGACACTCAAACGGCAGAGCTGGATCTCGGTGACACCCACAAGTGAGTGGCACTGGGCTGCCAGTGCAGCAGTCGTGGCAGGAGCCAGGGACCCCTGCTCATGCCTCTCTGGTGGTACTTGCACACAGCAGTTCCCTTCCAAGACAAGGCTAGGTGTCCTGTGCTATGCTTTGGTTGTCCCCTTCAGATGGTGGCGTGATGCAAATTCTGCTTCCTTCATCTGCCAGGGGATTTCTATTCATTTTCACTGATATCATAAACCATCTTTCAGTGATTCCTTCCCGCTGGAACCAAAAGGTTTAACTCTTCCTCCTGCCCTTGCTTCCCCATCCATCACCTGCAGTGGCACAGTGACAAAGAATGCATTAGAGACTGGGAGATGCTCACAAGCTAGCAGGATGCAGGAGAAGGCTGGCACATTTATTTTGGCCAGCTGGAAAAAGAAAGCCTTAAAAAGAGCTTGGGGCTTAGTGTGTGCTTCCAGAACATCAAGAGTATGTGTTACACTATTCACTCATCTTTGATATTCCACTTCCATCATCATCACAAAGAAGTAATTGATTAAAAATTAATATCCCAGCTCTGAGGTAGCAGTATTCTTTCCTAATAGGTTCCTTGCCAGCCACTGCAAGGCAGTAAATCTAACATGGCATGGTCATAAGGGGGAACATATAATATTTCATCCCTTTTGAAAATATCTATTCAAAATTCATCCCCATGCCTGTAGAAGTTTCCAGGTACAGGGAACCTTGTCCTTCCTTCTTAAGCAATGTAAGGAGCAGAAGTTAACAACAGTTAGTTGTAATATTTGGTTTGATGAAGCCTTTTGCAGCGTTTGGCAACCTCCTCATCCTTAGAGCCCTCCTTTCCCCCTGGGGTGCTTAAGCATCACCATCAACCTACTGTCCAAAAATTATTTTTGTGTTAACTCCTGGCAGTCTTAGAAGGACAAAGAGTGAGAAAGGTCTCATACCTTGAGTTACTGGTAATGGGACCTCCATTCAACCACTCTTCTTTAAAATTCTTTGTCCAGAACAGTCATAACCCATAACATGGAATTTTATCTCCTTATTAATCCTCCCTAAGGTCTTATCCTTCCCACAACAAAAGGATGCTGGGAGTTGATGCATTCCTGCCCCAAATCCTGGTGCTAGGAGCTAGAGCAGGGGTTTTATCTCCCAAAACCTCCCCAAATCTAGCCTCTGCAGCACTCAGACTGAGTTATGTGCCCCACAGACTCAGTGCTCAGTGTTCTCAGGCCATTTGCTAAATACAAGCAGACTCTGTTCAAAGCAGGGTATTTTTAGGCAGAGAGAGGATTTAACAATCAAAGGAGGAAACAGCGGCAGTCAAAAGAAAAAATATTGACTTGTCCACTTTAAGCTGAAAAGTCTAATAATAACCAATAAAGTTCCTCTACTCCCCAGCCTAAAAAATGTCTGCTTTTCAGATTAACTCATTGCTACTCAGGCTCCCTGCCTTCATTCCTCTAATGTTTAACACAATATATTTAAGCAGAAAACAATGCCCTCAGCTCCATTTCAGGAAGCACTATGAAGTAAAGTATATCATAATCTGCCTCTTCATCTTTTCTCCAAGGGAATCTTCGTTCTCCTTCCCTCATAAACCTTCCTGGTAAACTGGTACTGCTGATTATCTCCCGCTCTCTGTTGGACTGACTATGCCATTTCCTTCCATTTAATCTCTTTCTTTTGCTTTGGCCTTTTTGCTCTGAGGTTCAACAACCGAAGTCCCAACAACCAATAAAAAACCACCAGAGCACTTGGGGTTTGGACTGGGTACACTGAGTGCAGTCTCTTTCTAAGTGCTGGAGACCTTCACTCCAGCTTCTGAACAGAGTGAGATGGAGAGGAGGAATCCCACACGGGGACAGACCTGTCCCTTGCACAAGTGTGTGCATACATCTGGCGAAATCCTTCACCCAGCAGCAGGGGTTCCTCCAAGTGTTCCTGGCCTCAGCCGGTGCCTGACAGCCCCCTGAGAAACTGGATTCTGTTTTGCACTGGAAAGGGGCAAAGATGAAAGCAAAGATGACCAAGAGCAGAGCGAGGATCCAGCCTCCCAAGTGACAGCCCAGCTGCAGCACAGCAGCACACAGAGCCCAGACCCCCTGTCTCTCAGCCCTCTGCCTAAACCACAGGGCTATTAAGCTAATAGGCATTAGTGTATGATTTTTCCCACAGGAGCATTTATTTCCTTGTGTGGTTAACTGCTTTGTCTTGTATTTCTCACTGTCATTGCTGTGTTGGCATTCTGCAAACCTCCTTATTTGCTGTTCTTTGCCCTTCTCTCTTGGGTTTCTGTCTGCATTGGGATTGAGGTAGACTGAGGCGTATTTCATCTCACCTGCTGAAGTAATGATGTTTGCCATGAGAGAAAGGGTTTGATCAGGGACAAGGAGGGGGAGGATTTAGAAGGAGAAAAACAGTGAAAGGAACATGAAAGGAAAGTAACTCAGGCAGAGAGAAGAGATTGAAAATGTTGATTTGACATATGATGCTTTGGAGAAATTCTCAGCCATATCTACTAAGCAGGAGCCTTTGTGCTCCCTTTCTGGCAGCAGCGGGAGAGACAGCAGCAGATACCTGTGCTGCAGACAGTCCACAGAATTTCTCATCCTCCAAAAAAGCAACTGCTGTCCCTGTTCTGTTCGGCCTGGATTTTGTGGGGTTTACAAATCCTGGAAAACTGTATTTGACTCCATTTTACATATTGCTACTTCTCTTTATTCTTTGTGCTTTGCCTTTTCCTAGTTCCAGCCAAAGAATCTCTATACCCTCGGCAAAATACCCCTGCTGGTTTATGCTTAGTGGAAATGAAGGCAGGAACAGAAAGCAAATCTTCTTTCTGATGGAGCTGTTTCTCCTTAGGCAACTCTGAGTTTGATTCCACATAAACCAGATCTGGAAACAAGTGGAGATGGTCATCCACCACCGTGAGCTGGTGGATGCCCAAGCACTGCTGGCACTCTGCTGTATCAGCATGACTAACTCACATATGGCTCACAGTTACTTCACTGTACAAGGAGCAGATCCAAAGCACAGCAAGGGGAAAGGGGCTGGTGAGGGAAATCTCCAGCTGGATGAGGAGAAGAAGACATGATTCAAAACCCAGCTAGCTGCCCTGGGGAACACCAAAGCTCAGGGGAAGCCCTGATGATGTCTAGAACAAGTGGAGACACTTTGCTTCCCAAATCAACAAAGCTTCAAGGATATATCAGGCCTTCAATCTGCCTCTTCACCAGGATGGGATGTTACCTCTGAGGTTGGGATAACCCTGAGTGATGTATTACAGAGAAGCAGCATGCAGATATATACATGTACTCACCTGTACACCGTGCCACCCAGCAGGAGGGCTCAGACAGGACACCTCCCTGCCAGGGCTCCCAAAATTCTGCGCTGCAAAGCTGACAGAAAGCCACTGTGAATAGCAGTGGGTGGATTTATTATTCATATACAGACACATAAATGTATTTCTATATCTCTTTATACATCATGAGGGCTGCCTTATTTCTGTCTGGGAGCCCCTGGACAGATATACATGCTTTTAAGCACATGGGCCACAGGTTTCACATAAAAAGCACAGAGCATCCACACAGCAGATATGTTGTCAGGGAAAAGGTAACAGTACAGCGTAGGTACCTTATGTCAGACTACACTGGATATCCAGGAGAAACATGGAAAATTCTCAACATCAAGCTGAACAATGATTTTTGTGGAGAAAGGGGACATGCCTAGGAAAAAAGTAATGTTCCATTGCCTTTATATTTATTTAAACGACTGTGTCTAATTAGGTAGGTAGGTAGGTTATATGGGGTAAATAGATTTCACAGATTAAAAATTGCATAGGAGAATAAATGAAACATATTTAGTAGACAGATTTGACATCCATATATCAGCTGCTTGAAGTTTCTCAAACCCATGAAACTCTGTCAATCATCCCCAGGAGACAGGTCAGTGCTGAGAGCACAAATGAAACACCAGCGCACCACGAGGCTGTGTCTGTTCCAGATTCATGTGCCACTGCTCCCTCTCAGCCAGATGATGTCGGGATGAAGTGCTGTCACTCAAAGGTGACACATTCCTTTGGGAACAGACGTTATTCCTGAAGAATGGCGTGGCATTTTACAGTGCCCCTTTCTGATACTTCCTACAGAGGTTACACTTTTCCTTTCTACCACTTGTAGTAGAAATGTGTGTTTGGTACACGTGGTCACTTGAAATGCAAAAAATAGAGAAAATAGAAATAACTTTCTCTCCTACACGGCAGTGATTTAATATCACCAGATGTGACCCCACACTCAGTGTTGCCATAAAGCCACTTGAACTCCAACACAGTATGATTGGAGAAAGAGAGATGTTACCTAACAGGAACTTATCCAGAGTGCCCTTAATTAAACCCAGCATGGCAGGACACCGATTTCTGCAGTTTGCATCTGTGGACTTTTTTGTATTAAACCCCTGATGCTCCCCCTGGGGATACAACTCCCCGCGTCTCAGCAAGAAAATGGAATGAGCACAGGGAACAGTGCAAACCACGGGGCAGCACTGCCACCCTGAGCTGCTCCTGCGGAGCTGCACAACAGCAACAGAGCAAGAAGTTCAGCTGCCTTAAGGCAACAGGATCTCGGTGTTGCCTGGTTTAGGCAGCAGCTCCCGCAGCCATGAAGAAAGCTCTCAAAGCTTCTGGCTTCAGCCAGACAAGTCACCAAAGTGGAACAGATGTATCTCCTTCCTAAAGTCCAAGTAATACATTAACCAGGCATGGCACTCAGAGCTGTGCTGTCTCGATAGAAGCCTGTCAGGCGTCAGCTGTGACACCAGTGCGTCAGTCCAGATTCCCTGCGGCACAGCCATTGCTGAGCCTCCCAGCCTTCCTCATTGGCACAAGTTCTGCAGTTAAAAAAAAAAAAAAAAAAAAAAAAAAAAAAAAAAAAAAAAAAAAAAAAAAGTTACATGAAGTGTTTGAGGGACAGAGACTTTGCTTGGCATCATGGTATAAAGGCCCATACCTGGGCACTTATCTGCAAACTATGGCAGGGTTTCAAGCCTGAGTGTAAGATCTCCTCTCTCTCCTCACAGTGTACTATTCCTGTTCTGCCAGGGCCAGCCTCCAAGCATCCGTCCTTGCTTACAACCTGCCTCCTGCAACTTTCCAGTGGCTGAGGAGTCATGCTGCTCCCAGGGGACCTGGCCACCATGGCTCACAGGTTCCTCACAGGAGCTGAGCCATCTTGAAGGAAGAATTGTGCCCTTGCACAAGCATGTCAGTAACACACACCAGTCTGTCGCTGTGTGGCGTGTTCGGTGGGGAGCTGCTGCGTTATTCCTGAAGCGTTCCTAGCAAGGAACCTCCAGTGGTGCTGCTTGGCACACTTGCAGGCCAGCTCTCTCACCCGTGCAGTGGAAGCACTCAGCTCACACTCCCACTGAGCTGGCCAGCTCAGGCGGCACTAGAGGCACAGAGTCAGGAGGCGGCTCTCCATATAGAATTCCGAGAGGTTTATTGCCAAAGCACACCAAAGGAGGCCATTGATGAAGAGAAGGCCTGCCAGTCATGAGACACTTATAAAGGGGTACAGAAGGGAGGTGGGGTGATACAACAACAAGCAATGGGGAGAAGGAAGGGGAGCATGTGGGGCTGGATTACAACCCTTTAAGGGATACAAGGGGTGTGTGGCAGCTGGCCAACCAGACCAACCACATCTACACAGATCCACCAGGCCTGATGGGAGCGGCTCTTCTCACCCTGAGTTAAGGGGTGGTCTTAGACTTTGGAGTGGGCCCACCATCAGGTTTGTCCTGTACCCGGGCTCTTTGGCTCCTCACCCATCACAGCTGCTGGTTCAGCTGCTGCAACACCGGTCCCCTGAAGTGTTCTAGGAGACACCCTGTCGGTAACGCTCCCTGCAACAGTCAGCACACGGACTCTTTAACATTAGGCTGAATGTAGGAGCAAAAAGCATGTGATTCTTTATAACGCACAGGTCAGTGCTATAAATCTGGCTTTCCTAAGTGCCTGGTGTGATCACTGCTTTCCCAACCTTTCAGCGTGGCTATAACCAGCCCTGTGGCTTTCACTCACCGCAGGGTGTTGCAAATGGAGTACTTTGGTCCAGCAGCCCAGGCACTTTTACATCACCAAAATTTGCTTTGTCACAGAGTCCATTAAGGGGAAACGGCACTGTGCTGCAAAGCAACTCTTCTGTACCCCTGTAAAATCATATAAATCTACCAGTCTCACTGCTGGGAGTGACTGCAAACAGGCTGAGGGAGTTCTGCAGAGAGCCAGGGCTATTAAGTGCTGCTGACTGGACTTCAAAACACAGGGAGTTGCTGGTTCTTATAAAGTCCATGTTAATGACTGTAACACACAGTTACAAGCCCCTCATCGGAAAAGTTGACCTTGTCTTCTATTTGCTGCTGAAAAACCTGCCCAGCTGCCATTATGCTCAGTCCTTCTCCATCTGATGGCCGGGCCCCAGTCCTGGGTGTGATCCATCCTCAGGCAACAGAACTTTTATCCTCTGAAGAGCGGGCAATACAACTTGCTCCCCCATAGTAAGAAAGCAGAAAAGAAATTGCAACTCTGGCAGCTGTAGGGTTTTATCCTAATTACCAAACTCTTTTTCCTAGCTGAGATGGAGCCTGTTAGCTTTCTTTCATCCCACCCCACAGACCAGTGACACCTGCCAGACAATTTCCAGCCACAGCATGAGACAGAATGCAAGGAGTGTGCCTCTTGCTGGGGCTCCACAGCCTCCCTCCCACTCCATTTTTTTTTGCCCCTACACTCAGAGCCAGGCTGCAACACTGCAGGACTGAGGTCTTTGTGAGCTGTTTCTGCTGAAGAAAAAGTAACTGCTGCAGGGTCACAGCAAAAGCCCCAAAAGCCATAGCAGCAAGCTCTCCAAGAGCCGTAAAGGAATGGTTTGCAAGCAAGGACTCACCTGTGTCAAAGCCCAGCTCCTGAGCCAGCCAGGACCCTGGTTGTAGCAGGAAAGCGAGATCTGAATGTCATAAGGAAGAATTAAGTGTGAAAGAAGCCGTAAGAGCAGGGCATTGCTTGTTCTCATATTGGACAGCTGAAGGTGGCCTGCTGCCATGTAGTCTTGAATTTGAAGAAGCAAAATCATATAATGCTGTCTCTAGTAACACTGAAGGACACTTTGTTCCTTCTGCAAAGACTTTTATAAGAGAGACATGTTCCTTCCAGGCTGTCTCAAAAGGAAAATCAACCCCTAGGAGACACATCATGCTAGCCTACCATGATACTGGACTTTTGTGACAGATTTCCTGCTGAGAAAACATGAATAATATTACTTCTGGAGATCAGAAGAAGTCCATCTCCTCCCACAGGAAACCAAATATGTTAGTGATTTCTGACAGAAACTGGACACAGTGGCCATCAAAACCCGTTCTGGAACTAAACAGGACATGGGATGAGAGACATCTAAACCAGCCTCAGCTGCTGTGTCCTTAAGAGCCCGGAACTCTATGACCTCCTGTGTTTATGCAGCAAGTCTGGGGCAGGGCGAGGACCGAAGCCAGCTCTCCTGAAGCCTGTTGCAGCTGAACTTCCTTTCCTGACCCACCTACCCTTCTTTAGAGATGATCTCAAAAATTCCAGAAGCAATCCTTTATCAATGGCAAGGACACCAAATTATACATTTACCTGGTTTACTCTACCTTGGCACTGGGTATTTTTGTAGCTGCCAGCTCTCTGTTACATGTGACCAACATTTCCTCTTGAAAATGGGACTTCTCAGAAGTGTCTTGGCATCTCTGACAGCAAAACACCCATGATTTCAGTAGGATTTAAGCATGGAGGCTTCTCAGTCAGTCCCCACAAGTATTTATCTGAATCCTCCAGCACATAAACACCTTAGAAATCCAGCCCAAACATCACATTGTAGCCTCCCACTAGGATGTCTGAATAGTTGCATAATTGACATGAAAACCCAGCAGCCTCCGTGCAATTTCCCAGCTGACAGCTGCTTCCACTACAGCAGTGCCTACGTTTGTGTGAGTATCAAAGGGGGACAGCTTTTGTACATCATCACATTTGGCCAGAAGATAACTAAGCAGCTATCAAAGCTGAGACATGTAACAACACAGATAACAGAAGATGGTTTCAAAGTACAACACAATTCACCCTTTTCCCCCTCATTTTCTTTGCTTACTTTTCCATTTTTTTCCACTCAAACAACTGCCTAGTGACTACCTCACACCTGAAGACAGGTGAGGCAGAGGTGCTGTAGGAGTGCTGCTGCTGAGACACTCCACGTGCCACAAAGGCTTGGCCTGGCTACCTGTCCTGCAGAGATGGGCTGCTGAAACATTGCTCTCTTTGCTACTGTTGTGCCAACGTGTCCCTTCACCTTCAGCTATGGAGAGACTGATTTTGTTTTCTGCAGCTCGAGATCTATCTGCTCAGCAAGTGTGACGGTGGGCACCAGCTCTTAGCACAAAACCAACCCCTCAGTTTTAAAAACTGAGCTGGGTCCAGTCCTTCCTGGAAGGCTGACAGTGGTCTGTTGAAGCATCCACGTCCCTGAGATGTGAAAACTGCTTGGATGAACAGTACTGTGCACAGGGAGGGCAGAGGCAGGAATGACTTCAGTGCTGTACATGCACAGCCTGTTACACACACACACAGAGGCTGCAGCTCAGTTGCTACAGACTCCCCACAGAATGGTGCAGCCACAACAGAAAGCCTTGCAGGGTTAGGTCTTCTTCAAGCTGCATTTAATCCCTTCAGTGGCAGCATCACTTATAAACCTACACATTAATAAAAAGGGGGTGTTGGAAGAACTATTCATCTCCCAGTGCAAGCATTTCAACAGGACATAAGTGAGGCCTTGCAGGAGTTAAAGAGCACCAGAACAGCAGAAAGTTCAAGTGGAAACGAAAAAAAGTCATTACAGATTAAACCAGCTGTGTAAAACCCCCAAAGCTGAGAATTAAAAGCTTTTAAAAAGCCTTTCATGGACTCACTGACTCATCAAAATTTAAAGGCAGAATTATTCCAAAGGATATGCTAACAGACCTTTAACTCAATGATGGAGAATGAAGTGGTGCAGGGAGAATTTTAAAAAATAAAGAAAAAAAATTCCTTTAAAGTCCCTGATAGACTTGGGCTGGTCAACTACTGATAGGAACACTGCTGAGTGGCTGTAAATCCCATCTTCAGCGTGGAGCATGAGGCAAATGCACAACTGGAAACTGCATGGGAAGTTGCTGCAAGAGGCTTGAGCGTGCTGGCTCCCTCACACTGCCTTCTTCCAAGCATCCCACCTCTCAAGGGCTTGCAGCCACCACGCCTGAGGTAGGGGCCCTGGAAGGTCTTTAATCCAAAGATATTCATGCTATATCCTGTGCTGTATCCACAGCTGCACCCAAAAGTCACAGCAACCAACAGGACTGCTGCTGGTTGTGACCCTGAACATTGGTTTTCACCAGTTTCCCCTGTCCTTTCATGCTCCTTAGCCTAATAACTATAATTATTGCATTTCAGGTCTGGGTACATACTTCTGGAGATTCAGAAACAGAGCTCAGAGAGAAACAGAGGTACAGAAAACCCAACCTGAGTACCTGAAAAGTCTCCATAGGAAATTCTCTTTTGGGCATCTTGATTCATATTGAAAAGCTTGGGGTTAAGCTCTTTCTTTTTCTGGATATTTTAATAAAATCACAGCAGTTGCATTTTCTTTCCCTTTGAGTTTCTTAACACACACTAAGATCTACAGGATTAAATCCTGCTGCTGGAGATAAAAATGTTGCAAGCCAAGGGCTCTGCTTAGGAGTGCTCCATATACAAGCCAAAGAAAGCCAGTCAGCACTCTAGCTGCATCACCTTACAGCAAAAAAAAAAAAAAAAAAGCTTAATTAACAAAATTGTAAAATTTTGTAGAATATTTGTAGTAGAAATATTATGTTCTAGTGTTTTGATTTTCTACTTTTCACTTTCACAATAAAATTGTGCAATTAAAATCAGGAAACAGATGTTTATAATAAAAATAGAAAAGTTGGAACAGGAAAATACAGAAAACAGGAGTTCTGTGTTTGGCAGAGTGATATTGTACATCAGCTCATTGAAACTGAGTTTTAACTTTTAATCTCAATTTGCTTTTAAGGCAAATTTGGAAGTCTCAGGCTAGCCCAGAAATAGAAAATCAAACTTTTGTTTCAACTCCAATCCACATTCATTCCTGCACTACCTTCATCACCCAGAATTTATTGTATCAGAACAATAATGGCAGAGGGAGACCTCATTTTTGGCTTTTGCCCGAATTTCCAGCATTAATAAGCAGTTCTTGAGAAAGCTGCAATTCCTACAAGGGGACTGGGAAAATACACACAGAGTTCTCTGAGTCTGCTGCTATGGCCTCTTCATGTTGCCCAGGTTCTTTGAATGGTACCTAACCCTGTTGCAGATCCCACAAGAAGCCCACATAAGATAATACTGCTTGTAAAGAGCTTGAGTATCAGAACAAATCACAATCAAGCCAACAGGCCACAAGAATGACACCTGGAAGGAGGAAATCAACAATATAGTCTAATTTCAGGCAGAGAAGACCTTCCTGGCTGTCTCACACACTCATCAGGAAGGCATTTGTTTATCCATTATTATTATTATTTATGATTAATGGAGTGTGCTGTAAACCCAAGGCCGGAAGAAGCTGTGCAGCTGGAATAAGATGCTCCTCAGATGGCTGCTCTGGGGAGACTGAAATGTTTTTGCAGAGCTAATTGCCTCATAAATTGGTTTTATTCTCCTGGCTGAGGCTAATGTCTTCTTTTAAAGTTAATAAAAAGAACTCAATTTGCTGATTGTTCTGGACTGCTACTAGCAAAAAGAGCTGCTCAGGGACTCTGGAAGGGCCCAGACAATTCCTCAAAGCCACTGCAGCTTGGATGCTAAGTGGTGACAAGCAAGGTGTTCCCTGTCTGCTATTTAATCTGCTTTCCAGTGATGCTGTCACGCTGTGTGCCTTGGGTATCCCCAAAAACGTCTGAGGGGGCGAGATTATAATTGACAGCCTCCTGTAGCAGACTCCAGGGCTCAGGGATTGAGAGAACAGAGCACATGTTTATGCCAAAGGAGTGTGTTGTCAGCAGGCATGATGTGAGCTCCTGCCCCAGCAGCGCTCCAACCCACACCAGCCTCAGGCAGCCTCGTGCAGCACCACGGCCTCCTCACACCCACCCATTTCATGGGTCAGGGCCACCTGCCCACTAACACACCACTCACAGGTGCACCTCTCCGCAGATCAAAGTCTGAGCAGCTCTGCAAAGGTTTGTCAAATGGGGCCCATAGAGTTACATCTAAAACTGGTGCACGCTGACAAACCCCTCACAGGCAGGTCCTGTGTCCTGCCCCACCAGCCCCAGAGCTGGGGCCAAGTGGAAGAGCACCAGCACGTACATTTTTGTCCCGGTCAGTTAAGAAACGAGCTATTCTCAGCTGCTGATCCTTACCCCGACATCGAGAGTGAAGTGTGAGCTCCTCACAACACAAACCCCCTGCCTTTACAGTCAGGAAGTAAAGGAAATCCCTACCCATTACCGTGCCATGTGCGGTGCCTGCATGCTCCACGCAGTCACTGCAGACACACCAGCTACAGCCATCATGCCTACGGGATCTCTTTGATAATCTGAGCTAACTGAAAATGTCACAAACTACAGCTTCTTACACGGACACAAATTTCTCAGGAGTTAAGCAGGGACTGACACCGGGAGGAAAACTTCAGCAGATATCCAAGGAGACTGCTTAAAAATTGGTGCCCCTTGGCCCCCCAAGCATTGAAAGGATCAAATCCTCTGCTTGTGCTGAGCACAGGGAATTCAGCTCTGATGCTGAGCTTAATTAAATAGAAATATGAAGTAAGAAAGAGAGGCTAATTAGATAGAAATGCAGAGTTACAGGATGTGAATGCTGATTAACCTAATAATAGACAATAATGCTGTTAAAGGGAGTTAAATGGATTGTTTAATGCATGGAATGATCTATAGTATATAATATATAAAGTACTTAACAGTAAACATTTAATTACCTCTTCAGTTGCATTTTTCTTTACTGAGTGGAGAAGTGCTTCATAAAAGAGTTACTGGATGGGAGTAATTTACAGTCCTGCAAAAACATCTGTATCATGTGGGGAAGAGCAACAATTTGTCAGAGACACAGCAGAACGCCTGAGACACAGTGAGCAGTGCTGAGAGGTGCCAGATAGGGCAGAGGAAAGCCAATAAAATACCTGTCCTCCTGATCTGGTACATCACTGCCTCCGGGGGGCGAGAGGCATAGCCTTCCCTGATGTGCCTGCCACAGGAAAGAGGGCTTAGGAGGCAGAAGATGGGCATGACACTTCACAAGATGGCTCCAGGTGAAACTTGGTGAGGATTTAGGAGGGTGGCCGCTTGTCAGAGAGGAGCAAAGCCAGCTTCTGCTGTGTGTTATGGGGAAAGTTCTTAGAGGGCTGGAAACATCTCTGGTTGATGTGATCATCAAGTGCAAAGCCACGGCCCAGCCACCAAAACACCCTGGCTGCTCCCAGCACAGATGCTCTCAGTCTGAGCTTTCCTCAGATTTTCCCGGAGGAGCCAGCCAGAACTCTGGCATACAGAAGGTGTTTTTCAGACCTTCGGAGGTTTCGTACTGAGACAAGGAGCTCGAGGATGTCACGAGTGCCTCCATGTGGCCAGCTCACTCCTAAGGCAGCATCGCCTTCAACAGCAAATACAGCACTTCATATGCAAAATCAATAGTCAGGTCTCTCCAGGCGGCCTCTAATAGAGATGTACAGAGGCAATCCTGGACATTAGAGAGGGGAAGTCACTCCAGGAGGCTCTCACAGGTCTCTGAATTGGAGATAGGAGAAACTACAGTCTGCGGCACAGGGGTTTCTGAACACGGCTTCATTTCTGCAGTAATAGCCAACATCGTGACCGTCACAGAAC
The DNA here is from genome assembly GCA_013397175.1 of Platysteira castanea. Classification (NCBI taxonomy): domain Eukaryota; kingdom Metazoa; phylum Chordata; class Aves; order Passeriformes; genus Platysteira; species Platysteira castanea. Next base: position 1,215,083 of record VYXC01001380.1, read on the forward strand.
ATGCCCTAAAGGGGCACATGATCCCCTCTGGGACACAGAACAAGGCTTGCACTGCTGACACAGCAGCAGTCTCAGTCCCATCACATGCATTTCACACCTTGGGCTGTGTCATGCTGCTCCAACAATGTAAACGTGCATGATTTCATTTTAATATCTTGCACTCCTGCTAGAGCTTTTATTTCTCCTATCTTACTGCCAAGCTGCTGGGACAGAGGCGATCACTTGCACTTGGTGGAGTTCAGCCCTCTCCCTGGCAGGGTCACATGTGGAGTGGATTGCTTCCTTATCACTTGGATTTCAAAAAGCAGCCTTGCTTTCATGTCCTCGTTACTGCACGGCTCTGTCATCTCCAGTGCCTGAGGCAGCATAGGTGGCACCTGAATTTCTATATATTAATTCATGGGGAAGTGCTGAGACAAGCAGAGTACGTGTGAAGAAGTCAGCCTCAGTAAGAGGGAGCACGAGCAAGACACGAGATAATGCCAGTGCTAGGAAAATGAAAGCTGGTATTAGATTGGGGCTGTGCCAGAGTTGCCTAGCTGACTTTGATAACTAACAAGTTCCCTTACACATCTATTCTCCCAGCATCCCAAAAAACAGTCTCACCCAATACTTCTCAGCAGCGCAGCAGAACAGCTCTCAGGGTCTGCCCATCGCTCCTGGCAGGGGGCTATGCTTTGTCCAGTGAGAAGCGATGCCTATTCCATTACCTGCACCACGGGGCCAAGGAGAGCAGCCTGGCCATTAACTGCCCGTGATGAGCTAATTAATCATGGGCACTTGCTGCATTCTTGTTCCCACACTGTTATTAATGGCTCTGTGGATTGGGCTGCGCAGCAGAGGCTCCTCCACCTGCTGAAGCAGCAGTTCTGCTCTGCAAAGGGCACCAGCTTCACCCAGCCAGCAAACAGGAGAAATTGCTGAGTGCTGCCCCAAACTCTCCAAACTGTAGACTGACTCCTAGCTCCAGACTGGGGCTCAAGCTTCCTGTCACAGGGTCTTTCCAGGTGCCATGGGCTCCTACTGAAGGACAGCCCTGGTACCACCTTGTCCCTTCACGTGAGCATGTCATGGAGTGACTGACAACACTCACTGCCAGTCCCTTGCAGGACATAATGCCCTGGCTTTCATCTTGCCCACTCCCAGGCACTCCAGCCTCAGCTGGTGCCACATGCATCTCCTCCATCTTAGAGGTTTCCCTCTCCAGCTGTGTTCCCGGAGGGAAGCCCAGTCTTCCCTTAGTGTGATGAGGGCTCTAAAGGTTGGACATGGGACCCATGAGCCTGATCCTGCTCTAGATGTGCTGCCAGGGCTTATGTGGCCACAGCCTGCACGTGGCAAATGAGACCAACTGCTGCTTGTTTGGAGCAAAAAAACATCACTGGGAATGAATTATGCAGCTGAGCAGAGACTCTGACAAGGAATTATTCACTGCTCCCACTCGTCTGTCTTCTCCCCTCCCATTTCCTTTGTATTTCTAGGTGATGGGAATGAAACTGTGTGAGGAAGGACAAGCAGAAGGCATGCACAGGGTGCCTGTGGGTCTTGCTCCTGACCTGTGAGCTTCCATCTGCATCAGTGCTGGCCTGGCTCAGCCTCACAGGAGCCACCACGCCAAGACAGAGCCTGAGTCACCAATTCCAGTGATAGTTCAGGGGGCGCAGCCTGCCTTTTGCTCTCCCTCTGCTGCAAGATATGACTCAGGTCCATCCCAGTGCCATAGAGGTGAGAGGCTAAAAGGCACTAAACCCTCCAGGCTGTCTGGAAGCAAAGGAACAGTGCAAGCATAGCCTGGCCAGCTCCCCCAGCTGGCTCCAGGGCTTGTGGAGCTGCATTCTAAAGCAGTGGACTCTGGCAGTCCATCCATCAATGTGCTAACTGGCACCAATTTACATCAGATCCCAGTCTGGCCTTTGGCCAGCGCTTGCTATTTACACACTGAGACCCATGTGCAGCTGTGCCAAGCCTGTCTGGAATCAGGCATGCAAGGGAGTGCCCCAAAACAGTCAGCTATGAACTGTGAATCCCTCTAATCCTGTCCCTCTTAGGTCCCCAATCCCTGTGGTTGATGGGCACAAACACCCCCTTTCTACCTACAAAGGAAACGTCCCATTTAAAGAGCAGACCCCAAAGCCAGCCTGGGAACTGAGCTCACGCAGTGGCAGCAGGCCAGAGAGGGCTGAGAGAAGTCTGGCCAGGTGGGGCAGTGTCCTTGCGGTGTCATACTCCCACCAACAGACTTGCCTTAGAGGATGGAGGTCACATCACTTTTCGGGTCAGCAGCTAAGAAAAAGGGAAGGTCTCAAATCCTTCCCTATACTACATTCATTTGGTGTCACAATCGACTGGAACGGAGATGGCTGCCACAAGACCTTATTCTGCTGTTATAAGGACGACCATCACCATCTCCATCCCCCGTGTTTGTAAGAACTCCCAGTGTTAAAGGTGCCTGGACACCAAACCTCTATGAAGCTACTCACCTCTGTGGGGAGAAAAATGTCCTGAATTGTTTCAGCTTCTTAATATAAAGGTAGGAAAAAAATAGAAAGAAACTGACACAGGACTTAGGATGACACAAATTATATTTCTGAACACCAGCAAGAAACAAGATGGGACAAATTCATCTAGTACTTGTGGAACTGGGCATCACAGCTCTAAATACAATGGGAATTTTTCAGCTTTGTTTAAACAAAACAAAAATTAATTAAAAAACCACTCGACCCCCAAACATTTCTCAGGTCATTGTGATTAAACTCAGAGACTGAATTAACAGAAGGAAAAGAGATTGCTAATACATTGCCAAAGTCGTTCCCACTTAATTCAGCTAAAGAGAAGCAGTAAGCCCAGGACTGCATCTGGCGAGTTTCAAGAAGGGACCTTCTACATGAAATGCAGACTAGGGTCACAATTAGCAGAATAAGCTGCAAAAAGAGGTGAAGGATTTATAGCCATAGGACACATCAAAGTACAAGCTCATACAGACCAGTCTTCACAGCTGTAATTTCTCCATTTAGTTTCATAAGCAAAATTTCCAAAAGAGCCTTCTAATTCTCAGCGCCCATGTGTCAACTAGACCAGATGCTTTGTGAGGGCTGATGACACAATCCAGCTCTGGGCATCACTTAGGACTCCTTTCCCTCAGGATTTATGCAAAAAGGTGTGAACCAGAGCATGCAAGCAGAGAGGTGTCTGCACCAGTACCAGGTGTGAGGGTACCTGCGTGGCAAGGAATAGCTTCCCTTCGGCAGCCCAGAGAGGAAAAGCTATTGCTTGTTTTCCTGATATCAGCACTATGAAGCTGCATTGTGTAGGATTTGCTGATGGACGTGTTTGTGCATCTTCTAGCTTTGCACTTGTGGCTGGTGGGACGTGGCCTACACTGCCATCATCCTCAAAAAGCACAGGAGAGGCTGGGAAGTGAGAGGAGCTGGAGAGCGGGACCAGCTGCTGAAAGACAGGCTACTGAAATTAAGAGGTGACTGTGTTAGATGCACATAGGCCTTGTCTGTGGGAGATCCATAGGTCTTCTTAGAAAGGGCTGAGAGACACCTCTGCATCCTCCGGACAAGGACATTGATTGTTTTGGGGCATTGACTGCACAGCACCCAAAATACCTGTGGCAGAGCATTGCATCCGTCTGGCTCAGAGCAGAAAAGAGGAAGCTCTGAACTCAGTGCCCTTGGCAGGCAAGAGGCACCTGTTCTCAGACTGACCATACACATCTTGGCCATTCATATTTTGTTCTCAGCCCTATATAGTTTCTCCCTGGAACTAAGAGGTGAGGGATTCAGTGCATCAACCCGAAATGAAAGAGAATGGATCATCCATCCATCCTCCCCCACCTCCTCAGCCTTGAGCCTCTTCCCTCCAAGAGGCCACTGCAAAACTTAACTGAGCTGACATCCCAATTCTAGGCAGAATATGGAGCCCTCACTCCTGCTCCAGGTCCCCTTTGACTTGGGGCTGTCTGCCTTGGCCATGGTCTTAGGATAGTGGGTCAGGAAAGGATTCTGCAACTGTGAACAAAGCTTCAAGGACTGTGGCACAATTCACACAAAGCAGGACCAGCTTTGAGCAGCTGGAAATGAACCTGCACAATCCCTTTTACCGCATCACATCAACAGCCAAGAAAAACAAAGGTGATAAAAGCAGACAGCTGAGGAATGCCCATGGAAAATAGCAGAGAGTATGTGGGAGTCTCGCCTGGAACACCACATTTGTCTTTCCCTTGGGAGCTTTCCTTAATTCTATCAAATAGATGTATTGCTGACACTGCTAAGATAGAAAAAGGGGGGGAAGCAATGCCTTATTTCCTTCTTGTCAGCTGGGTAAATACTAATTCTCACTCCATACTAGGATTAGGCTCAAATTGGAGTGGTATCATAAATCTGTAACCAAACTGAGGCCAATAGAGCAAGAATGTCTTTCCTAGCCCAGCTACAAAACCAGTCAATCGCACAGGATGAGAGATGCTTTTATTGTTCACTCAGTAGAACAATCAAGTCAAAGATTATTAAATGGGGAAAACAGCAGCTTTGATGGGCCAGATACCAAGTAATCCCTGAAATGTGTCCAGTGTATCTGTCAGTGGAGCAGAACTGGGCTTCTTTGGGTTCTCTTCCGTGGATAATGTATTTGCAAAAAAATACAGTTTAGGGTTAACTGAAACCAGTCATCAGATTAAGAAAAAAGGCAAAGGCAAAAGGACTACTGACATTAAAACATTTTCTTTCAGCATTTTCAAAATAGAAGGTTTCACATTTTTGCTTCAAAGCAACTTGTTACAGCCCAAGACATAATAGTTGTCAAAAAATTAAAATGCAACCCTAGAAATGAATGTTTCATTTTGGTATGAATGGATTGGTTTGTTTGTTTCAATTTTTCCCTTTTTCATTCCACTGAGAAAATGGAAAAAAAATTGTCTCAGGTCACCCTTACGTTTTTTCTGAGATTTTTCAGTTCAGCCTGCAAACTGAAAAACCACTGTGGGCACAGCCTACTTGGGAGTCTACTGTCCCTCTTCCTATTTGAATCAGACCTAAACCAAAGAAGATGGGAACTTCATTTCACCAGGTAATACAAACCAGAATCAAGGTATTTAGGAGATGTAAAAACACTGAAAACGGGAGGAGTCATGGCTGTTTACAAGGGGCTGAACATGACCCAGGGGACAGATCTCCTGGATCTAAAGAACACTGCCATCTACAAGTTTCCTGCTATGCCATCCTACTTTCATATAAGGCAATTTATAAACTGTGGGTCTGATCCCGTATTTTCAGAACCTGACTGAGATGTGCTGACACCACTTATCTGTGAGCAATGCAAGATCCAGGTAACCCACCCTAACCTGCTCTAAGCAAGGGGGCTTGGGGGTTTTGGGGTCGGGGGAAGCAAATGGAGAGAGACACAACACTCTCCCCACCAGCAACACTGGAGCATCACTCACGTGACCTGAAAACAACATCCCTTTTTTGCAGAGTGCTACCACTTCTGCAGGGACAATACAGTACTGGATAGTTGCTCTGCAAGCTCAATAAAATGAAAAGGCCTTACAAGGATCTTTGTTGGGACAGTCATCTGGTTCAAACACAGCAGAGGACAACAACAGCAAAAAAACCCCACAATAAATTAGGTATCAGCACAGCTTTCTAAATGGCCTAGAACAGTTACTACAAGACAAAAATCACAGCTCTGGTACTCAGAATCTTGTCCTTTTTTTAAAAAAAACAAAGCTATTATCCACAGGTTTTGCATAAAAATAAACATTATAAGCTGACAGCATTATGTTAATTGGATCAACCCGCTTTTTAATATATATATATTTCTATGTATATTTAAATGTATATTTTTATATGAATAATCTTTAAAGGAGTAATGGGAGTCACAAATGCATAAAAATAGATATTTTGGGGGGAAAAAAGAGTAATAATAAAGACAACCCTGATGAAAAAGGAAAGAAAAGTCAAACAGGGCAGAATTCTAAAGCAACAGCTCACTATACTATAACTTGTGGAGTTCAGTCCTTCTGTATTGTGAGCAGTTACTCCTAAATACTATTGGGGTTCCAAACAGTGATGAAAAATAAATTCCTGCACATTTTTTCTTTTAAAAAGGAGAAGGGATTTGGGTATATAGGAGAGATTTAATGCCTGTTACGTTGCTGTAAATAACTAGCATGGATCATCTCCTAAGCTGAAAGCAGGAGGAATTCTAACAATGCTTGCATTTATAAGAATACAGTTTCTAATCAAAATCAGATTTGTTCCTCCAAACTAAGTTTTTTTTCAAAACCACATTTTTTGCCCTACAATGTTTTTCTTTTGTTCTACAAATAATCCAAACAGATTGGAAAAGGTGAGATTTTCAGTACTCTGTCAGCATTTTGTACAGCTTGACAAAAGCCAACTCCTACCAGTTTGGAAGATTATTTCAGAGTGATCCTGAGCACGGGGTAACCTCACTGTTAAAAATCCCTTCAGGGCAAAATGATCATAGGGTAGAAGAGGAAGCTGTAAAAAATTAAAATGGCCTGACATGCTTGCCAGCTGCATCAGTATTCAAGTAAAGTTTATAAAGTACCTTTGTGGGACTTTAGAGTCTTGGAGAGTCAGACCAGCTTATATTAACAAGTGTAATATGCACTTAGAAACAGCCTTGTCATCTGCTTGCCTAAACTTAAAAAAAAAAAAAAATCAAAAACAAACAGAAGCAAAGGAAAAGTAAAGGAAAGGACTCAGCATCAATATTAGACTGCAGAGTGTCTTCTTGACACTGACACTTTGATAATCTTGCCTTCCTTTCTAATGCATTACAATAGCATGAAGTCACACAGCCATTTTAAACAAGCATTTCGAGAGTCCAGTTTTCAGAGAGGTTAACTTGATCATCAGCACAGCACTGGAGAAAGCTGATCTAACGATATTTCACTTACAGAACTCTTCAAAGGAAAATAAGAAATACAATTCCACAAAAAACAATGCCAATGAAAAGCACAGAAAGCAATTTGTTTTTTCAGTGTTTTCTCTTTGATATTCATACAGAAAAAAAAAATCTTCCCTTATCTCTGTCTTTAAAAGCAAATTTTCTAACCAGTAGATTTTAGAGCTATTTTCCATCTACATGAATCTAAGCTTTTCTGAAACCACCAATTTGGGTTTGGTTTTTTTGGAGGGATAGGGGATGGGGATGTGTGTGGTAGAGGATTCCCTCTCCTAAATTTCAGAGACATCCAAATGGCATCTGTTTGTTTTGCCTTGTTTCTCCTCTTGAATATGTCCGTTTTCCTTAGGACTTCACAGGCCAACACTACTGTGAAAATGTAGGTGTCTGCATTTGAAAGAACTTTGGACTGAGCACAGCTTCACACATTTCACCTTCCTCATGCCCTTTCCATGTAGTTTCTTCTATCTTTACATGTATAAAATCACAGTTTGTGTAACATTGTTCTAAAGGAAGAAAATAAAATACACACACACACACATACATTGTATTGGTGAACACTATACACTAAATTTTTTTTTCAACAGCATAACAGAAAGTTTGGCCTACTGTAGGTTGAAGATGTAGGGAAGGCTGAATTTTTATGGTTGCCATGCAAGCCACCTTCAAGATAAAACAGATAAACCCACCCAAGAGCAAATGCAGCTTCTACTTTCAAGCCGTTCGACAAATACTGCCTTTCCAGGAATCAAACTGACATCTGACAATTCAGTCAATGCAGTACTTGGAGAACCTCACTGAGTTGCTTCTGCATCAGTCCTTTGAATCCAAATGCTGTTTAAACCAAAGGGGAAGAAGGTATCTGAACTGCCTTATTATTATTAATAGGTATATATTTCAATAACACTTTGAATTTCAATTAACTTCTGAAACCTTGCCCTTCGAGACGAACACACCCTTTAAGTTGACTTTTTTTTCAGGCTTCTATTCCTTTTAAATTCTCTCTTCTTTTCCTTTTGTTGTTCTTTTTCAATTATCTACCAGAAAACTTGCTTTCTTCCAGCAGAAATGCAGCTGGTGGGCTTGAACTCTCACTGCACCCGTTCTGTGAAATTCTCAGGGAAAACCCCTCGGCACTGGTCAAGTTCCTTATGCTGGATCCAGTCAGACTCTTTCACACCCATCAGCCATCCTTCGTCCTGGAGGAGAAGACAAAGATCAGGTGTTAAGGGATAGAAGTGAGCAGGGATTTTTCTTACACAGTGCAGGCCAAGGAGGTGTCAAGGCACTACCAAAGCCATGCTCTTATTTGGCTTGGAGACAATCCAGGAGGAGAATGGGGGAGAGGGAAAAAATGCTTTTGTTTCCTTTTAAACAGAGAAAAGGCTACATCCCACCAGAGTTGGTACCAAAGCTCCCATCTGACCCAGACTGTGAGCAGACACAGTAAAAAGTTAGCAAGTGTAACAGAAATACGTCATAATTTACATCCACTGATGCAGGAGAAATTCTGCCAAAAGAGACTCCAGAGCCACAGGATGGGAATCACCTATCTCACCCTTCACAATCCAGACATGAGGGGTCTAGAATTCTCCATAGCCATAAAACAGATGGGCACCTCCAGCACGTAATTCACCCCATTCATCTCAGGTACAAGTCTTTGGAAAGGTGAATCAGCCCTGGGAGGAGCTCATCCCTTCTCCAGTCAGATCACCTGGATAACTGGCATTTCAGAGGTGGTACAGGCAAATCAGTCTTGTTTGCTATGCTGAAATCCTGATCTATGGCAACTGGGAGCTGAGGAGCTCAACCCCTCTTCCCAAAACCAAGCAGTCTGTTTGGTTTGATGCAAGGTGAGGTTAGCTAAACTCCCAAATTTCGGCTACATGTGATTTAAGATTCAGGGTGTCTCAATAACATCTTCCCTAGCCTCCAACCTATACATCTATAAACACAGATGAATTTTCACTGAGTCAAAAGGAGCCCTGCTTGGTAGAACTTGCTCATGAGCAGAACCAGACTTCCCACCCTCAGCCTGCAGGCTGTCTAGCATTGAGATTTCTGCTCCATCCTAGGTGCATGAGGGAGATATTCAAGGTATTCAAGGTGGGAGGGGTCTGCACTGAGCTTGCAGCTCAGGTGTGCAACCATTCTGTTCTCTGCATGCCTTGGAGCTGCCACCATGGAAGCTCCCGTTCAGCATGCACATACCCCACTCATTTGCAGTGGGGCAGCCTATTGGTTTAAGATTGCAGCAAGAGGCACAAGAGCTGCACAGCTCCCAGAGCTGCAGGCTCACTTAGCCCCGACTGCTGCCTTGGATTGGAACACTCAGGAGACATCATGGGAATGACACGAGATGGGAGCCCATCTGCAGCAGCCAGCTGCAGGGGCTGTGGAACGATTGACATGCCATAAATCAGGAAGACAAATAACGAGGCAGAAGACACTGGGCCCAAGTGTCTGGAAGGCAGCTTCCAGCTCACAGCACATCAGGCACAAAAGCTCATCCATTTGCACACAGTGCTGTGCCATACAGCATGCATGCATCACTCCCACCACATCCTGCTTTGAAGGCTCTCCTCGGCTGTAGGGATTAGACACGAGGACCCAGACCAGGCCTTGACCATTTTAAACCACGTCACTTGAAGTGCCAGCTTAGAAGTACTGCTGCCCTCAACCCTGTCTTCTATCAAATGCCCTAAACCCTCTTTTCTATCAAGAGAGATGAATCCAGGCCTGGATGAGGTACCCACAAATTGACACCAAAGCTGCAAGGTGAGGACATGAATCAGTCTATTATCCTACGCTCCCTCCACTCACGTGCACAGTTCATGCACATGTTAACAGCCAGCAATTCCTGGCTGGGTACAGTCGAGGTTAGGGAAATGAGCTGTAGCACAGGATACACTGTAAAAGGGTTAGAGGGCTTCAGTGCAGCTACACAGTCATGTTAGCAACACTCAGAGCTCACCCTCTGCAGCTTGGAGAGTCTCGAGTTCATGGCTGTTGCCCCCACATCCAGCTAAAGTGCAAACACAGGGCGTTGAAAAACTCTGCTCCAAAAATGCCATCTCCTACCACAGAAACTGGGGGAGCTGCCATTCATTTCCCGTCCAGAAAGCTTTCTGAGAAAGAAATGCTCACAAATGCTTGTGGAGGGCAGTCCCACCCAGTGGGGAGTCTTATCTCCAGAAGGAATCACTGTCTGTTCCCAAAAAATTTTTCCCCCCTCTAACTGTGTAGGAACTGTTGGCATTTTATAGCTCCATTTCACAAGCATCAGCATGATCTGCCTCTATAATTCACAAAGCCAACATATCTTCTGAGGCAGCAAACTACCTCACCTTCCCTTTACCCCTTGTGGAACTCAGATCTTATCTGAACTTGGCCAAACTCAAAGAGCTGATAACTGCTGAATTGATTTGGAGGATTCTCTTTCTTTTCCAAACAGAAATCTAGAGAGGTGAGCATGAATTTTATAAACACACCACCTCTCTCAGTCAAAGTAGTAAAATTGCTGCAGATTGTCAGCTGGGTACCCTCAAATGCTGAAAGCAAGGAGGACTTATTCAAGGCTTCAAGAAATAGCTCAAATAAAAGAAAAACATGAGCAGGTTGAAGATGGGCAGCAGGAATTGTTCTCTGGAGCTGAGACCTGCTCCAGCCTTTGATTCTGCTGCCATCTCCTGACCAAACACGGTCATTTGGAAACAGCCACTGCTGTGCTGAAGTGCAAGACATCATCCACCACCAGCTGCTTTCTCACAGCTCCAACATTTCTCAAAAGAGAACAAAAAATCCTAAGGTGTGAGTCACTTCTTTCAATGCCACAGTCTGTGCTGTAGTGGTCACAGGGAGTGTGCATCAAGCTTAGGAGCAGTAAGGAGGCGAAGTATGGGCTCTGTTGGGCTTCTTGATCAGAGAGAGCCACTGTATTGGCTCAAATGTTCTGATAGGGACAAGAACCCATGGCTACTCCACATGCTTTATGCAGGATAATGTCTCCACTTTCCAATAACAAGCAGAGTCCTCTCCTCTGCTGCAGGAAGCCAATCTCAAGCTCAAGGACAACCAGCTCTCTTGCCAGCTCCCAGCCAAAAACTAATGGCTCAGCATCCAGCCAGCCAACTGTTAGTAAAGAAAGAAGCAGCTCTGGAAACCCCCTTGGCTCCACCTGGCCCAGGCTCGATCCCTGCCTCCCCCACTCACCTGCTCCTCAGGGTTCTCAAATGGAATCACAAGCACCACGTCCCCGGCCTTCAGCTGCAGCTCGTCAGTGTCGGTGGCCGTGTAATCGTGCATGGCCTGGACCTGCAGGGGCAGGAGAGGAGCACTTTGAGCACTACAGCCTATAATGCCACCTGGAACCTGACTACATGTTATGAGCTTCCTGTCAGTCTTCAGGGCTTTGCCAATTCTTCTGCTTTCAGTAGAACTCACAGAAAAACAAATGGGCACGACTAAAGCAGAGAAAAGGGTTCCTATAGTAAGGTCCTGTAAATCCTCACTTTCAGGGCATGATATATCTGTCGTGTCTTGCTACCACACTCCATTATGCACGTTAAATTTGTAGCTTATCCTCACCCAAAATCACTTCTTACTCTACACCTTTGCTGTGAGTGATCTTTGGCATATTCAGAATACCAACCCAACTTCCCTGTCTAGTCCTATTTTTGTGTGTTAATCCTGGCTTTCTAACTCTCACAGACTCTCAGAGAGTCCTCTGTTCCTGCCGGTGTTCCCAACTCTTCTCAATTTGCCACTTGCACCCAATTTTAACTTTTTCTGTCAGGAGCACAACTTTTTATCCACTATCCAGAGTCTGTGACTGACACTACCACACCACCAAGACAGAAACCCCTGCAGCAGAGAGAACAGGTTTTGCTGCACAGCGCAGCAAGACCTTTAGATGCTGATGCTCTTACACAGCCCTTTGTAACATCTGGAACTGCATGCAGCTGCACTGCTGGAGAGGAAAGTTTATCTCTCCTTCAACTTCCTTTCTGCCTTTCAGTGCGGCCTAGCCCATGATGGGCTATGCTGAGTGACAGCAGTTAGTGCCTTACAGGGGAAAAAAAAACCTCACCGGGAATTCAATGACCAACAACCATACACTCACCTTGAACAGAAATCCTGGGGGCATGTCAGCTCTCTCAGATGAAGCACCTCCTTCCACAGTGCCATTGACAGTTGCAGGGAAGGTTTCCACAACAACAGCAGGCAGAGAGCTCTGGCAGGTAGTGACAGTCAAGGAAGGGAAAAAAAAAAGCCATTGAGAAAAAAGAACTCAAAACTGAAGTTCCAAGTCCACCCTGGAGGATCCAGACCCGAACCATCCCATGGCTTCAGTGGGTTTTCCCAGCACATCAGTCAGCAACAAAAAAACCCCAAGGGACAGCAGAGGCAGCAGTGAGAAGGCAGGGTTGGTGACTGCTGTCTTCCTCTGCCTAAGGCTGCAGAAAGACAGGGATGAGTTATAGGTTTTCTGGGACCATAATGCCAAACATTTCCCAGTTGCTGTGGTCACAATGCATTCTTATAGAGCCCCCGTGGAACAGACAAATGTGACAGCCTGTAGGAACCAAGTCTGCCACGAGATGGGACCTACCCCAATCCCCTAAAAGGGCAGCAGTGTCACCAAAAAGAGAGGAAGCGTGGATATTCAGGAGACACAGCCAGAGCCCAGAGGACGGGGTAGGTAAAGTAAATGGCAAGCAAGGGGGAATCCAGCTGACAACACAGCTTAGGACAGCATGGGCTGTGGGTTGGCTCATAACATGGGTGAAGGGACAACTCTTTAACTGACTCTTCTGGCAAAATTTCTCCCTAAGCATTACAGAGATAAAATGCAACAACTAAGTCTGGTCCCTGAATAAGAGCATTGTAACTTCTCCAGTGGCAAGGATGTGTTTTTCCAGGCAGCTACACAGCCCCTTTCCTTGCCCAGCCTCCCACATCTGCTGTATAACAAAGGGATGTGATGGAGAAAAGGGACTGCTGTCCCTTGCGCTGTTTACCGATCCTGAGTCAGCTTCAGTTTTAGATGCTTCAGCTCCAGCTGCTGCTTCTGATCCAGCTGCTTCAGCTCCTGCATGGGCTGCTTCTGCAGGCTGCAATACAAAAGTCAGCCCAGTGGGAAGTTACTCTCATTCTAGTTACATGTGTGTGCAGCAAAGTGCAGCCCAGCCTGCCCAAGTGCTCTGTGCCACTGCCTGTGACATCTGCTGACAAACCAGTGAGACACTGCAGGATCTGGCTACCTTTCTGTCTCCCTCTTTTTCTGCAGCTCATGGAAATCACAACGAAGCCAGAATCCCTCAGCTCCAGCCACGCAGTAGGCAATAATTCAGAGGAAATCCATTAAACACCAAAAATTCTGGGTGCCTCTTTCTATTCACGATCTAAACTGCAGACCTACTTTACACACACCCAGTATCTATTATTAGATCTAGGCCGCTCACTTGTAAGAGAATACAAGTTCTCTTGCACGCCAAAGGACAAGGATGTCTCCACAGTCTACTTCCAAGGATCAACAATCACAGAATACTGAAGTACTTGCCTACTCCCAGAAACAAAAAGCACGGTAATAATGTGTCCAGATATGGAATTTGGTTCAGATCCAGCATCAACATGACATTAGCATTGAATCAAAACAGGGCGCTGTGCTTTCACTTCCTTTGATTTTGGGCAGGCCCAAAGAGTTGTGAATTTGAATCCTGTTGTGAATATTCTATTACTAAGGCGTTTCTATGAATATTCCAGATGGGGTGTGTAACACATTCGTGTTGGTGGAAAGTTTCTACTGCACAAAAGCTGCCACCACCAAGGACGTTCAGTATCACCCACAATTCACTGCCTGGCAAAGACTGTTCTAAAAAGCCTGGGGACAGGTGTTTCTGTGCACAACGAAAGATCAACCAAACACCTATGACAGGCTTTCAGTGGTTCAAGTTTTTATTCTCCCTTGTCTGAAGTCAGGTTAGCTCTTTTTAATACAAAATTAAAGATATTCATTTGCCCGTCCCAGAAATTGCAACAATGTAGGAAGTACATTGGATCTGGTAGCATTAGGGCTGCAAATGAGCCCCTTGGGAGACTGGCCAGGCAGCATCTGAGAAGACTTCCAAGATTTGCCATTTTTAATACATGGGAATACCCAGCTTTAGCATGCCTAAATGCCTCATACATTTGATAAACACGTGTTGTCCTGCTTCAGCTTGGATAGCTGGTACAGGGCTGTGTGTTGGATTTAGGATGAGAATAATGTTGCCAGCACTGATGATGTAGTTGTTGTTGAGCAGTGCTTACACCAAGTCAAGGACTTTTCAACTTCTCATGCTGCCCTGCCAACAAGGAGGCTGGGCAGCACAAGGAGCTGGGAGGGGACACAGCCAGGACAGTTGACCCCAACTGGCCACAGGGATATCCCAAATGTCATCATGCTCACTGTATAAACTAGAGGAAAAGCTGATCAGGCACCACTGCTCAGGAACAGGCTTGGCATCAGTCAGTTGGTGTTGAGGAATTGTTTTTCATTTGCCTCACTTGGGTTTTTTTGAGTTTTGTCTATCTCTGTTATTTTCCTTTTCATTACAATTGATTATTATCATTATTTCGTTTTAATTGAGCTGGTCTCATCTCAATCCACAAGTTTTCTTACTTTTACCCTCCAACTTTCTCCTAATGGGAGGGAAATGAGTGAGTGGTTGTGTGGTGCTTAGCTGCCAATTGGAGTTAAACCAAGACATATGTACCCCTGAATACCATCATATTCGAAACAAGGCATTGTCCAGATTCCTTGATGTTGCAATTCTCACAGTCCCAACCTTAACAAAAACCCAGAGTAAAGCAATGATCATGGTAAACCTTAAATGTACACCCATCTCGCTACAAGCCAGGCACTAGCACAGTGCTCCCCCCAGTATTCTAATAACAGCAGCAATAACAAAGAAATAAATCCTTGACCTAATAAAAATCCATCACTTCACTTTCAGCTGCTCCAGTGGTGTCATCTAACACCATGCTAAAGGGTGCTTTCCTCCTCTATCACATCCTTCCTCATGTCTCCCCATCACCGTGTCCACAGGCCTATACTGCCAGAAGACATTATAAAGAGCAGAGCTATTCCCATCCTACAGAGGATTCCCTCAGCAGATTTGGTAGAGCTAAGATAAATATATGCGTATGAAATGCTACAAAGGATTCTTCTGTTTAATTGGAATCACTCCCAAGTTTTCATTCGGGTTCAGTGAAACTGGAACTGGGACAGATGCCAGGCCACCTCTATCTGACCAAGCATGGGTTTTACATGGACAAGTGAAAAGGAGTTCAGTGTGAGGGTTTGGGTTTTTTTAAAGCAGCTAATTTGCAAAAACAGTATTTAATAATCAGAGAAACTGAATCTAAATTAATCCCCTAGATTTCAACAAAGAGCATTTTTTTGTCAGCTATTAATTTTTCTATTTTATATACCTGTGGGGCATCCTGAGGCCTATAAAAGCATTTACAGTCATGGAAAGATAGTACAGGGGGAAGAATAATTGCTCACTGCTGTTACCAGGTTTGAAAGCTTTGCTTATTCCAGCAGCAGCATCATGCACACCAAATGCACGTTTCCCAGTCTGCATAACTAAGCACTCAAGTTTCTATGCATTTGTTAACCTCATGGCTTGTGGGACTAAGGAACCATACAAAAAGTCTCTTCTCATCAAAGAATAACATTTACAGCAAAAACACTTCAGAAGACTTGAAGAGGAGGATTCCTCTGCTTTAGGGAGCTCTGCTCCTTGACTGTGTATGGTATATCAAGGTGAGAATTGGTACAGTGAGAACATCTTGACTAGTAGCATTTCCTGGTTGAGCAAATTCTCCTTTGGGTAAAATCAGTTTGCAGGATGAGAGAAGTGGTCCAAAAAACTTTTTACAGCCAAGAGTGCAAGCACAGCTCAATCAGATACAGTCATACCTCACCCCTGCCCATTCACCTGAAAGGAGTGAAATTTTTCCTAGCTAAACCAGTCCCTTCTTCCCTACAAAGACAGATTGACAATGCACATACAGGGGAATGACAGATGTTAAACACCAACTGCTGGTAAAACACACAGGGAAACCTTCCTCAACATCACCCAAGCTCATGTGAAGCAGAGTAGTGGCCACAATGAGTCCTTAGGCCAGGGCTAAGTCACGCCCTCCCAAGTATTTCCTCTAGGGAATGATCTGGCCCTTGGGAACGGGAAGGTTGGCAGGACTCAACTCCCCAGCATGAGCCAAGGCCATGAGCTGACACAGTGGATTCAGCCAGAGCCAGCAGCAGGCCTGAGTACTCAGATCAAGCGTTTTCTGTCCACACTGCTGGCTGTCAGTCCAGAGGGACTCAAAAGTAGTTGTGCTTGAACCATCTCTCAAGGGGCTAATCTGCAGCACCCTGAGACTTGCCCAGATCAGACACATAGAGAAGGCATAAATGAGGGTCAGGTTTTTGTTCAGATGCAGGGCATGTGCAGGGTCTCCCTATCAGCAAGTTCCAAAGCTGAGGTTGAGGTAGATGCCAGGTAAGTCTTAGGCCTGCACTTAACTTCCAGTGTACACACAGGGTGAGCTAATTGACATCAGCCTTTCTGACAACGATGGTTGATGAACAGCAAACACCACAGATAATTCCAGACATGTATACATATCCAATGGTACAGGCAGTAATGATGAGGGGCAGCTGAGATATTTATGCATTGCACACGAGACCAACAGCATGTATAGAGCTCAGGAAATACTGTGTTGTGGAGAGTGAGGATGATGCCACGGTGGTATTAAGTATGAAGTGAAGGTCACAGCATTATGCCAAGGGAAAGGTGAGTGGGTTAGCAGGGAAAGGCAATAGGTTTGTGCACTGGTAGAATTGTATGTTTTAGAGTGCCAGACCTGACTTGCATACATGGGGTTGGCCCCAGGGCTTCATACAAGGTGCAGAAGTGGGTTCAGCAGCACACAGAGCAACTTTGGTCTGGGGTGTGCAGGAAGGAAAAGCAGTGAGGGGAAGGAGACAGGTATGTGAACAGAGATGGCACTGGCATGTGAACAGTACATGATGAGAGACAAAAGCCATATGAATTTCTTACCTCCCATAAATCCCAAGGTAAAGACTAAGCATGTCAAAGAGCAACAAAAATAAAACATGTTTATACATGATTATTTCAGCGAGTACAAACATTACAGACACTGATCAGACTGAAGCAGACATACACATTCAACAGCACTTATCTCTGCATGTTTTGAAAATATCTGTTAGTACCTGAATTTATACACCCCTCCTCACTGCATATTCAAATCTAAGTATCAAGGCATTTGAGTAAGCATTTTTTCCACCTCTGCTATGAAAGGAGACAGTCAAGCCACATTCAGGCATCAGTGGCAGACAACATAGTCAGAAAAAAGAAAAAAAAAAGAAAAAAAACCAAACCAAACTCATGCGTTCGTGGTCCATTAGGTTAAATATGTTCCCATATACCCACACCCAGTAGAGTTAATATGATTTCAGAATAAAACATCAACATCTGCGCCAATCCTGGCAGCTTTCAAGGCCGGATTAGATAAGGCCTTGAGCAATTTGGTCTGGTAGGAAGTGTCCCTGCCCACGGTATGGGAGCTGGGAATACAAGATCTTTAAGGCCCCTTCCAACTCCTTAACATTATATGATTCTGTGGTGTCTTTGGATCAGTAGTAAAATACCCTAACCACTTTGGCATACTGCCTACCCTATAGGAAATAAATCTGACTGCATTGATAACTAGGTGCTTTTCACTATGTTATGTACTTTGGTTACCAGTAGAAATTGCTGATTTTAGACTCTCTTTTAATGACTTCTGAAGCTAATAATAATTAGGTTAGAACACTAAATATGCTATTGCTGAGCACTTTTGAAAAACCCACTTAGTGCAATATGTTGCTTGGTGGAAGGGTAGCAAATAATTCCATTTAAGGTTAAATTTATACTTGTATCCTATGTCAGTATAACCAATTATCTGAGTTTGAACAGGTGATTCAGGAAAAAAAAAAAAAAACAAACTAGTAAATTCTTTTTTTAAAAAAGCTTATCCTGGTATGCTGCTTGTCCTGGAAGGCAAGTGGACACAAAATGCCCATGTACCCACATAAAGTTCCAAAAAGGGTTAGCTTTGCCATATTGGTGTGTATCAAATTATGACAGTAACTAGTACCTTGCAGATACAGTATTTTAATTTAGAAGAATCAAATGCCTAATGTTTGATCTCTCTGATAAGAGAAGTCTTATTCCTACAAAAATCTGTGCAACACAGACCTACCTAACATGATGATACTGGAGATGTACTATAAACAACCCAATTATGTTTATTACAAATTTTAATGGCATCCACAGGCAAAAAAATACCAGTTCATACATATAAAATGGAAAGTCTCAGTGAGGACAACAGCCATATTCAGGATGCACTTCAAAGTCTCCAGTCATTTAGGCATAAAATGAGGCACAGTCCACCTGCCTCTAACAGAGGACAGGACCAGGTACAGGCCAGAACAGACTTAGGCATCTTCCTTTTTGATACCACACTGTGACAGGCAGGAAGCTGCTTCTCAACTATGAACACAGGCTGTGTCATACACAGAAAAAGAAGGGCTTCACATCACTTTAATATCCATTTACAGCTTTATTCACCTTAAGTAACTGCAGATTATCTAAGTGTCTGTTAATTAAAAATCCATTTGAGAGCAATTTATAGCCGGAGCACAGAGCTCAGGCTGAATTCCCATCCACAGAGTAACAGCTTAAATACATACAGCATACAGAGGATGCTGCTCTAGGGAGGGACCTACATTAAGTGGATCATCAGAGCAAAGCCCAAGCACCCCACAAACACCTTGTGCCTGACTGTGGCCAGGCCAGCAGCCACCTGATTCTTCCTGGACTTGCACATCCAGCAGAGAAGACCAAGGTCCCCACATCCAAGACCCAGCCACCCACAGCTCAGGTCCATGTTATCATTCAGGTGGGTGCAAGTAACACCACATGTGGCAGCAAGTCAGATATGAAGGGAGAAGGAACGGCAATATGAACCAACCTGGGAGGCGGGTGTGGGGGTCTTCCCCACAGTGGCATCTGGTTTAATGGGATCAAAATCCAGATCCAACAGGCTGGCTCCCTCCTGGAAGGGCCCAGGGGCATCAAACTTGGCAGCAGTGAGGGAGAAAAGCAGTAGGAGCATTAGACACACGCGCGCGTGCACAGTGGAGGGAGGGTGTGTGATATCCTGGAGCTGAGGCTGCAAGCGCAGAAGAAATGGTGGCAGCGCAAACACTGGATGTGCCTCCTGACTGCCTGGTGCCCACAGTCACAGGCAGCTCACGTGGGGGCCCTGCAAACCAAATCCAAACCTCTTCCACAGTACTCATTCATCTTCCCATCTGGCCAAATGAGCTGACATGGTGTGAGCACCTGATCTGCTGTGGTCCAACGGATCGCTGCCACTGACGAGTCAGAAGGGCTGCTCCTCTATGTGTATCTACTCCCCACAGCTCATCCAGCTGCCTTTATACTGACAGACCAATACTGACTTCCTCAGCTACATATAAAAGAGCTGCCATCCATACCACCTATCTCAGGAACACAAATCCAGGCAGAGGAGCGCTCAAACTGCTGGAAGGGAAGCCTGAGAGACCTCAGAGCTAACTCCCAAAGCTTCTAATTTCCTCTGGCCTTCTGAGTCAGAAACACAAAATACAGCAGCTCACCCTAGCTAAGGGATTTGAATCCTCCCCAGTTCAAAAATGCTGTTCTCAATAGTTTCCATGTCTGGGCATCCCAGAAATTTACACACATAAGTCTTCTAAAAAAGCATAAATTTGAGAACTTTTGCTGCTTTCCTCAAAGTCAGCAGAGTAACTCCCTTTGAGTGATCAATGCTCTACCTACAGATAAAGATCCCACATTTGCTGATTATCATTAACAACAAGTCACTACAAAAGACCCAAGTGATTAGTGTTTAAAACTGGACTATCACTTCGGTGGTTTAGATTTCATCTAGCCACTACAAGATGCTCCCTTCTACTCAGCTTCAGAGGAAGTTGCTGTCTTCTGGGAGTCAGAAAGATTTGTCCTGTTTCCTATGACCTCCCAGCTCACTGGCACTACTGCTTGAAGCTACCTTTTCAATAACACAGAATTTGGCAGGTTGGTCTGCACAGTTGTGTCACAATCCCACAATGGAGAAGCTTCTGGAAAGTAGCAAGAGTCACCATTTAAGGTAAGTCCTCCAAATACTACCGACATCACTACCATTTTCACCTCTTTTAATTTTCTCTTACCCCAATTCTCTTACAGATTTTTCTCTGCTTTATGAACATGTCTTTTTGAGATCCACAAGGATGAGGACAAGGAACCAAGCTCTCTCATCTCACAAAAATGAGCTCTGACCAGCATGCAAAAACCACCTGGCATTCTAGTAATTCTAGTATGCTCTTCCAGCACATCCAGGCCACCCATCAGAGAGGTTACAACCCCAATCTTTAGCTTTGTTTGGTAGTGAGACATCAAAGGCTGCAGCCATGAAATAGTCTTACCTGCCATCCAAGACTTAAATGCAAGGGCTAACGCCCCTTGCCTTTACCCAAATCTCCCATAAGACAGCTCACTGGAACTAACACATCTGACAGGAACAGCCCTGGGCAACACACTGAGTGCCAGGGGCTGTTGGGCCCTTCAGTGAAGATTGTTCTGGAAACCAGAGTCCTCCCTCAGAACTCCCATCTGGTCGAAAGTCACAGCAGATCCCACCCTGGGTCAGAGCACTGATCAGGTGCAGAAGAATATGTCTAAGGGCTGGCATTCACATGGAAATACATGATACAGACCATGGGGCAGACAGAGCTGTCCACTACAATACAGGAGAAGAAGCACAGAAAATGTGGAAAAGTTGCTCAGCTGCCTGTGGTCCCTGCCTTCCAACACGCACGTCCAACTGCCAGTTTTATATATTGCAGTGCCAAATCTGACATGGACTTTCTTCCCTCCCCACTTCATCTCTGCTCCTCAGCAGCCGGGTGGAAGGTGGCAAACCAGAGGCAATGGAGCAGCGTGATGCCAAGGAGAAATTAGGAAATGAGTCACAGATGAGCACTAATAGAGATGATGTGTGCTTTAACAAGCATTTAGGGAAAATATATATACACGTGTATATACATAGGTGTATATATATATTTAAATAAAGTAGATGCAGGTATCTCATGATACAGCCAGAAATCTGGTCAGGCTCCTATATATATAAGGACTGCCATTCTCCTAGATCTAAGAGAGAACTTCCCACCTGGACAGCTTCTCTGGCAGTGATGTAAATCAAAGGAAAAGTGAAGAGGAAAATCTGTAATTTGAAAATGTTTCTCCTTTCTCAGGGCTTCAGGAGGTGCACTTGATGATATTGACAGACTGTGTCAGCAGTCTTAACTGCAGGCACTGCCCATCTAACTGCAGCAGCTACTCTTTGTAAAGAGAACTTCTGCAACTCCTTTTGGCCTTTCCTGTGCAGGCATGGGCTTTAAACCACAAACCCCTTGGGTGAAGGCACAGAGAGCACAAAGCTGTCTTCTCCCAGAACTGGCAGAGATGCCAAGGTCAGCAGTTAGGGATGTACACGTGCAGAAAAAAAACATGCTTCATCCACACTCAGGATCAGTGGGTTTGGAGAGAGCATATCGCAGGATGTGACGAGAGAGTCATAATCCATGTGTACTGCTGCTGAACAAATGCAGTGATTACTTCCTGGCATCTTGACCAGGTGCATTTCTCCTGTCTCTTCTATGAATGAAAGCTCTCAAAGGGCAATGTGTTACTGCCTTTTAGGCACTCTTCCCTTTAAGTCAGCTCCTAAGTAATCCTTTGCCTTCAGAGGTCCAATGCTGAGCTTGCTTTCCTCCTTCACCTGACCAGGTTTCATGACTTGACACCTCCAAAGAGAAGAAAGGTCTGAAGGAAGAGTTCAGAGGCAGAGAAAAATTAAGCAGGGCATAGCAGCTAACCTGCGAAGGGGTTGTCACACTTATCTCGGGAACAAAATTGTCATCAAACAGACTGATGATGTTCTCCTGCTTGATCTCCTTGGAGGGGGTGACTTTTGGAGGCGGAGGCACCGGAGGCCCTTTCCTCAACTGCATGCAAGTGAGCACATGGCCACAGCACAGACGGCGACACCCAAAAAAACCAAAGACAGGAACCAGGTTAGTCACAAAAACTGAAGGTGAGGGAAATCACAACCACTGGCACAGAGCAGGGTCCAATCAACTCCATCTGAAGAGAGAGGTGAAGGGGTGAGGGGCTGAATTGAAACAAAACAAAATAAATAACCACACGCCTCCAGAGAAGGTTTGGCATCATTAGTTACACTTCAGCCGTGGGCAAGTTTCCCTCTGCGGAGGAGAAGCGTAACACAATTAATATGCATTGACAGGACATGCATACATAATTAAAGCATGTGCAACCTTCAAAAGAACCACTGGGAAGGGAGCAGATCAATTACTGAGAACATGATGCAACAGAACAGGCCAGCGCTGCCTCCCTGTGCCGTACTTACCATACCTAAGGGAATGAGAGAACAGACTCCGTTTGTCCTACGATGGGCAGGTGACCATGAGGACAGACTGATCTGCCCAGTACTGGCTCCCTGGTGCACTGGTTATCAGTGTGCTGTAAGAAAGGTCTGCAGGAGCTCCTGGTGGCATCTCAGCTTTAGGCAAGAAAGGCTCCTGAGAAGCCATGACTGCTGTGAGCCCAACTCTGCTCTCAGTTCCACCAGTGAGCACTGACAGTAATGAAGTCGTGTTTCCCAAATGGAGATCCCAGTGAATACACAAAACCACCTCCCCCTGTAACTCTAACCTGTTGTAATATCCCTCATCATGCTAAAGACTCAGCCTGACACTGCATCCACAACCCCATAGAAGCTGTGGAAGACCCTCCCTAGATCAACCCATCCACATACTTTTCATAGTTTGCTGTGCAAATTAATGATAATTTCTAGATCAAATAAGACTTTGAGAAGCTGCTCCTGTGTTGGAACAAATCAGCCATACAAGTTCCCAGCACCACAGCAATGCTCAGCAATGACAATGCCTTCCATTTACAATGAATTTTTACAGCCACTTGATTTTCTTACTGCACCCAATGCAGCAAGACTCAGAGACCTGACAGTGTGCACCCAGTCTATCAGTGTCAAGCCCAGATCTGAAAAACAGTAATCCATTACTCCTAGGCCTGTGTTCACACTCCTCCAGCATATAACTGAGTTCTACATGGCCTTTAATCAGATTTCTAAGGACATGCCTAGTTTTCTACTGGATTACCCTACTTTACAGAGAGTGGTTGTGTATGAAAACACACTCTTTTTTCCTCTGAATAGCTAGCTTGGGGAAATAATGGAAGCAAGTGTGTTCATTTCCAACTCTTCACTTTTTGCAGAAGGTGGTGCGTCCATATTCCCTGAGAACAATCCCTCCCTGAAAACCCCCTGCCTGCCAGTTGCAAGATGGGACCAGAAATTTCAGAGAAACGCTGTTCTCAGAACAGAATCACCCTCTGCAGAAATGGAAGGCTCCAATTACTAACTCTTGAGTCAAAAATTACACAACTCTTCTGCTATTTATTCCTCTAATATAGTCAGTCTCCTTCATTCCAATGCAAAAGTGACTTGAAAATCGCCACTTCAACACTATCCAGCATTACTTCCAACAGCAGTTTAAAAACACATTTCAAAGATGATTGCATACTGATGTTGGGTTATGCCCATCAATTCATCACGCACTAACAACTTTGTTGCCTAGAGTAAAACAAATCCTCTAAAATTTTTCTGCTGACTTGGATCCCACAGAGCTTTATCTGCCCAAATTCAACATAGTTGCACTGATTTACAGAGTCTCATTATAGAGTTTCAGTGGTGTAACTGAGAGCAGAAGTCTGACCTTTTAAGTTTCACAGATCTCCTGAAGTCCTGTGTCATCACCAAATTATTCTTGTGAGAATATTCTCGGAGAGCCGAGAGCATTCACTTCTTCCAAAAGACAGAAATAAACTGTTTTTAAGAATTAAAGGACAGTAAAAGAGTTTGGATTTTGGTTTGGGGTTTTTTTTTTTTGTATAGGGACCAGTTCAAAATTTAGTTAGCATTTGTTTGGTCACTCCTGGTTTTGTCTTTGTCTCTACAGCCTTTGCTTACACTCTGCATTGGTATTTCAGACATGAAGAGGCCAGAGAATTGTTCCTGCTTGATGCTCCATCCTCCCACAGAGGGTGAGGCCCCTCAGCCTCCCTTGGAGGCCCGCTGAACAAATCACTTACCCATAGGTCAAAAGTAATGACACCTGTTAAGATTTCAGTGTTAAAGTCGGGCACTGTTGAGAGAGCAGACACTTGTGTTTCACAGCTGGCTGGGCAAGCCGACACAATATCTTTGTTTCTAGATTTTATCCATACAGACACCAGGCTCGGTTCTGAGTGTGAATCTCCCCTGCCTTTGTCTTCCCTCCCTCTGGAGCAAGCTCCATCTCTTAGGAGCTGCTGTGAACACAGAGTGGAGCTCTCTCTTCACCACAGCGACTCCCGGGGGGAGGAATTAAGCACAGACTGGGAAAGAGCTGCCAGTCGGTGGCAGCATTCACTGCAAATATCATTTCAGTCTTGCCTGTGCCCATCCCAGCCAGGGGCTGCGCTGGAATATCCTGCTTGCTTGTCAAGAGGTGCCTCCAGCCCCATTCCTGCGGGTAGGCAGGCAGCAAGCAAAGGAGAAAGCACTTGCACGCTGGCAAAAACAAGGGTTATGTGTGCTATTTAAAGGAAAGGGAAGAAGCCAAACTCAGCGAGACGAATCCACAGGCAGGGTGAGTGAAGTCTGCTGTGTGCAACTTAATAAATCTGTATAATTTCTTGTTCCAAATTTTAGTCAAGTTCTGGAAATCCCTGGAGGGAGGAAAAAACCCAAAGAAACCTGCAAAAGAAAGGCAATTCTGGATATCCTATGTTCTCTCCCCCATACACACAGCCTACTCCAAAGGTCCTAACCAGGTTGGTGGTGAAGCCATTCTTAGGCTCTCCACTGCCGAGTTGTTCAGAGACCCTGGAGAAGTCCTGCAAAGACACTGCCAGGCATCCACACATCTCACAGAGCTGGAAAAGAAATTTTGCCACACGTCCCCTTCCTGCCCCTCAATAATCCTAAAAATCAAAAATGCAGTGGAGAGAAAAATATTGTGAGAGGCTATCCAGAAATGGGAGAAAGCCTACCCCACAGGCTTGGATTTGGAATCACACTGCTATGCATGGGAACAGCAAGGAATTTCTGGGTTGCACTCATCTCTTTTCAGTTTTCTTACCAGTTTGGGCAGAACCCCTCTTAGTTTTAATTCTTCCTGGAAGACTACTCCCTACTGTCCCACTTACTGAGATACAACAATGGGAACCCAACATTAAATTTGGCCTAGTTACTACTTTTCCCTACTAAGCTTTTCCCCACTAAGCTTTTCCCCCACTCAGCAACAGAGGGACAGAAAGAGGAAGTAAATGTTTTATCTTCCCAAAGTAAAACAGTATGATATGATATGCTGAGTAGCTACATCTACTGTTTTGAACATGCTGCTGGATACTTCCTACATAAGGAAAGGCCTTATGAAGGCCATATGGAAGGTATCAGACTTCATACAACAGACTATCTTCTTCCTGGAACCCACCTAATTTCTTCATAGCATAAAAATATAATCCCCCCCCCCCCTTTTTTTTAGCATAGTATTTTATCTTGATAGTAAAGTGAAACATCATCCAAAGTACTGATGTTCTCTTTAACAATATTAAGCTTTTTTATTTTAACCTTCCTCAGCTACAGAAGCTCTTGAGAAGAAACTGGACCACTGAATTCCACAGGTTAATTCATATGTAAAGAACAAACTTCCTCACTTAGCTACAACTCCATCCTCCCTGGATCTTCTCGGCCATCCTACCACATAGTGAAATGTATTACTGGCCTTCCCCCTGTGAAGCCATTCAAAGACACTCACTTCTTATGATATAAAGCTGGCCAATAAGCAACTTGCATTCTTAGGAACTTTCTCAGGAACCAGTGAAAGAGAACAACCATCATGTCATAATTCTGTGTGCTCCACAGCAGGATGAGGTCTAAAAACCAACTGATGGATGTCTTTGACTCACAGAGCTTGTGCCATCAGCAGCGACATGGTCAATGTCATGGGGACACTACCTGAGACGGTGACTTTGGGATGCTTGCCCCAGGTGCTTCCAAAGTGGATGGTTCCAGCTCATGGTTGACAGTCTTGGTCTCAGGGCTGGTGATGGGAGATCCATCTGGTGGAGGCGAGGGGCTTTTATTTGCTTTCGCTGGGGTGCTGTCACTGAAGGAAGTGGAGAGAGAAAGGGGGAGAGAGGGGGAGAGAGAGGGAAAGAGAGAGAGAAGTCTGAGCCAGGCCTAGGAGGAGTTGTGCTCACCAGCACAGATCAGTGGTCTCCATTATCTCTTTGCTTCACTGCCCAGACACGCGATGAAGACATTTGGAGCTTCTGAGAAGCATCTTTGCTGAGTCACTTGCAGTCCAACACACTGCAGCAGCATTACTTTGCAGCAGGCTACTCCCTAAATTCCTACAGAATTGATAGTACTTGCCTCAAACACAGAAAAACAAAAACAAAACAACCAGGCATCCTTAATTTTGCTAGATTTTAATGTAAGTGCCTGATGTGAAGTTATAGTCTTTATTACTGGGGAAGCAGATGGGGAAAGGAGTTCAGTGCTGCCCATTTAGTTTTAAATCTCACAGATTAGAATTTTTCTGTGTAGTGGTCTATGGACACCTGCGTGGGTTATGACTAACAGATTCACGACACCTGAACTAAGGCTGTAATCACAAAATACCTTATTCCTTGATGTGGTACCAACTGGCTAAGCTAGTAGAGAGGCAAAGTAGCCAGAGGTTTCACAGATCATTCCAGACAGCAAAGGAACAGTGAGTTTCTGGCTACTAATAGAGATTTCTCTATTATGAGAAGTCTCCCTAGTTGGTCTTTACTCCAAGACTGTTTCTGACACACAGTCAAGGATTCTTCAGGGAATTAAGATGCAAGAAGCATATGCCAATGGCATTTGCTGGTTCACAGCCTGGGCAGATTTTTCAAAGGAATGGCAAGAGGCACATGCCTTTCCCTACAGGCGTGCTCTGGCTGGGTGTCAAGTCTCTGCTTCAAAATACAGAATTACAAGAGATTTAGTATTAAGTTGGTTACCAGAGAATTTCAACAGGCACAATTCACTGCTGGGGGATATTTCAGCAGAAGTGATTACAGTTTGGCAAAACCACACACAGATGTAAATATAATATCACAGCATATTAAAAAAGGGCTGTGCAACCTCATCTAGAGGGAGTGATATTTGACTCCACTTATAAAGCCACAGTTCCTGTGAAATTCAAGGCCTTGAGAGAAGCTGAAAGAAACAAATCCTTTCCTACATCTTGAGACACTAAATCCTGGCATAGAGCCAGGACTAAAGCAAGGCAGATCTGATTGTGCAAGGAGATCAAGCAATTTATTACTTTGCTCTGTCCCAAGAGAGCCCAGAGCCTCAGACATGTACATCCACTCACACTCGGATGCCTGAGTTGTGGTGGTCACTGGCCAACATGCATGATGGCCTCATTCCTAAATATTTGTTTACAAGTGGGGGATAGCAAGAGGAAGAAGGGATAGCAAGGCATTTCAACAAACCTCCTCTTACAAGCAAGCATCTCACCCTGCTCAGCATTCCAGCTTTCAAGCTCCCCATCCCAGTCCCTCTTCATTCACTTCTCCCTCACCCATTCCCCCCACTTTCTCCCCTTACCCACACCCCACACGCACATTTCCCCACAAAGCACTTTTTCTCAGGTCCACATGCAGGTTGGACACTTCTGATGACACTGATGCCAACAGCACACCAACATGATGCAACAAACCCAGTGACATTCTCTGCCAGCAGCTCTCAACCAGGGGCACACACACCAAGGGAGAAAGAAGGAAATGAAGAAGGAAAAGGGAAGAGGAGAGACTAAAGAACATATATGCCAACCCCTGCAGCTCTTCAGTCTGACTGAACAGTGTCCTTCCTCAGAAGTTCCCAGAAATCACTTCAATACATGGGTTGTGTGAAGAATTCTGCCAAATTTACCAAGTTTGCTACAGATTAAAAGTAGTAATGGTTGGAGGGTGAAGGTAAAGTCCTGATCTAAACAGCAGTCACCAGGAAACACCAGGAAATGTCAAAAAACATCCTCTAGTGCTAGATAGAGTTGGGGGGGAAAAGGTACATGCATGTTACCTCCCCTGGAGTTGAAAGCACTTTGGAGAAGATGAGGGACACAGTGATCTACATCTGAGTGCCAGGACTGCCCAGACCACACTGGGGATACGGGCACTGCTGGCTATCAGCCAGCCTACCACAACAAAGGTAGACTTTTCCTTGTAGGGACTTGAAAAGGCCAGTTCTCCCAGTGAAAAAGGAGTTCAGGCTTATTTTCTAAAGGCCATGAAACAGCTCTGGAGTGGCTTGTTTCCGGTGTCTGGCAGTGCCTTAATTTGGAGATACATTGATAAAAGGCTGCCATGTGAGTCAGCCCCTGTAGGACGAGGGGAAGAAATTGGGCTCTGAGGGCCCCACACTAAAGCCTTCATTAAGTCACTACTATTTACAGCTTGTTTGATGTGTTGGCCATTCCCCCTAGGAAAATGCCAGTGCTAATTTTGGCTGAGCCTTTTTCAGCCCCCTGAGTGGCACCTTCATTCCTGCACTTGTTGCTTTGCACGGATTTAGCCAGTGCAACCAGCATCAAGTGAGATGGTCACCAGGATCCTCTGTCCTTCACATGTCCCCAGGGAGCACACACTGCCCACACAGAGCAAAGTCTTGTCTCCAGCTAACTGCTTGCTCCAGGAAACACAGGAAAAAGCAAGTGTGGGGACTCTACCTACTGACCAAACATGAGCACCACAGTAAAAGCAAGCCAAAACAACAAGGTCATTGCTCTTTTTCCTTCCCATGAGCAATTGGGAAGTGATGCCAAATCCAGTAATATCAAGGCAAGGAAAGGAAAGGGGTGTCAACTTTCTTCTGCAAACAGAGAACTGGAAAGAGAGTTGCGTCTAACGCAGCTGAAGGGAAAGTCAAAATCCCCCAGCCTCTTTTACTGCTGCTGAGCCCCCAGACACTCCATGGTGCTGCCTCGTTTGTTCTGGAAGGGCAGAGTAACATCTGCAGATGAGTTTCCCTTGCACTTGTAACAATCCTACACAGAGGATAAAACCCACTCTCCAATATGGTAAAAACAGACCAGTTACCTTCTGCCAAATTCTCAAGGTAAAAAAAAAAAAAAAAGGTTGGCATCTCTGTTAAGGCTCACACTGGGCATTTTAGCCAAAGGCAAATAATTTTTTACCACCAGAGCATGCTGGAGAATTATTTAGAAATTTAAAAAAAAAAAAAAATTAAAAGAGCAGATGGGAGAAAGAAGGAAAAAAGAACCTACACACTCAAACGTGTTGGCACAAATGTACATTCTTGCTGCAGATCAAAGACTGATCAAGTTCCAGATTCTCCTTCCCTGCAGCAGGGATTACACATTTCTCTGTGACCCCAGCAGCTGCTCTGACAGCAGAAACCCCCAGCAGAGCCCAGGTCAGGCACCTTAACTGCTGGGGCAGCTGGACTTCACCGAGGCAGAGCAGGAGCACGTTGTGAGTAGAGCTCATCAAGGGGAGATTTACTAGCCCTCCTTCTGTTGTATGATCCATCCATTCTCAGTGCCTGGAAATATTAGACCTCCTGCCTGGTGCAGATACAACACCAGGTCCAACATTTGGTCCAACCAAGACCAGAGACAGACATCCAGAGAAGTACTCCAGTGAAGCCTCCTTTTCCTACAGTAGAAAACCTCAGAATAGTAACAACATAATATATTGCTTTATTACTTTTCATTTGAGGATACAAATACCTAACTTTGCCTATCACCTTCCCTGCAAAATTACCCGTCTTCACTCTCCAACCTCCCACTTTACAAAGTATGCATAGCAGAGACAAAGAGAAGGGCTGCATGACTTGCCCTACTCAGCAGGAACCCAGATCAGAAAAACAAGGACCCCAATCCACCAGCACTTTCTTTTATTGCTGTCAGGACACCATCTTGACAATTATAATTCTTTTTTCTTCCTATA
This sequence comes from Platysteira castanea, assembly GCA_013397175.1. Lineage (NCBI taxonomy): Eukaryota > Metazoa > Chordata > Aves > Passeriformes > Platysteira > Platysteira castanea. The sequence continues at coordinate 1,245,277 of VYXC01001380.1, forward strand.
AGGGTCCCATGGAGGGAGTATCAACATAAGGAGTAAGAAAAAGAAAAAATTAGAGGAATTTTCCATGTCCGTATGCAGCAATTCCCACCTTGCTCCAAAGCGTGTTCTTGTCAGAGTCCTTGACCCATGGTAACTCCAGGCATTGTAGCAATTCAGTTAATCAATGCCATCACTGTTTTGAAAGGCAAGATGTAGACACTAGTCTTTATACCAGAGGCTTCCTTTTCCTCCAGCTCTGTACAAAATTCTAAATGGACGGAGCAAGATAGTGAGGATCCTCATGAACAGAGCAAGTAAGGAGCAAAGCTGGAAGTATCATTCTCCCACCTCATCATTCTCCCAATTGCAACAGGTAGATAGGATAGGATCTCTGAGCGTGAAAGACCTGCCTACTGGTCCTCCCTGGCCAGGCAGGGGATGAGAATGCAGCATTTCAGACCTGCTCAAAAGGACAAACCCACTAGGCAAAACTAGAAGCTGTTAAACACCAAAATTAATTATATTTCCCATGGAAAACCCAACACTGCATTTTCCATCACACAAAAACAACTGGACAGACAACACCTGAGTTTGCACACTGCCTTCTTAGATAGGGAAAGAAGCAAGGATTCAAACCAGGCACACAAGCAGTTAATGGGATTATCCAGACACAGAGAGATCTCAGCAGGACCCAGCAGGCCATGAACACATCATATCATGCAAAGGACCTCTTTCCCACCACAGGGTTAACACGTGCCAGGCTGTTAAGAGTCCAGCAACAGCCTCTCCAGTTTTAGGAACTAAATCAAACACGTATCGAAATGCTGCTCTCCGTACCGGTACCTGCTCATCTTTTTCCTCAGCCTGGCGAACAGTTTAGTTTTCTTTCTGTTGAGGATGGCACGCAAATCATTTTAGTTACAGGATGGCACAGTCAAACCAGGGAGGAAAAGTTAGGCTTCCAAGCACCCATTTATTTGGTGCCACAAAACTTGCTGTAATTAAGATGACATGATCTCCTCTCTCTCTCTCTCTCTCTCACACACACAGACACACACACACACACACACTTCCCTTCATTTCTAGAAAGCTATGACCTGGTTTGGAGAAAGTAGAAGAAGGTTCTTTATGCCTGTCAAAGATATAGATAGATAGATAGATAGATATATATATATATATAAGCAAACTAGAACTTTCCTTGCACTTTGGAATATGGGGCCAGGGTGCACATGGAGAAGAAGAAAAAGGAAACTGTTTAGACCACCAGAGTACCATAAATGTCCTTTCACAGCTCCTCACTCTCCCCCATGCATATTGTTGCAAAAGAAACAAGCTCCCCATTCTTCCTTCCTTATGCAGTCTGTGCAGTCTTACACGTGGAACCTAATCAGCAGCTTTCCTACCATGTCTTTTTCCAGTTCGTCCAATCACACTAGGATAATACCACAGATCTCCTCAGTCTTCTAGGCATCTGAGCCCTGAATGTTCCAGCTCTTTCAGAAACAAATCCCAAACATACGTCTGAGGTTCCCGGAAATACACCAGCTGTTCTGTGCTACTGTGCTACACTGCCAGCACCAGATACATCAGCCACAGTAGTATTGCTGTAGGGCCTCACATGAATGCCATAATGATGTGCACAGATAACTGCCTCTCTTCTCACACCTCCTCATTCATTTCCTGCCATTGTATCAATCTCCAATCTCCTTCCCAGTAGAAAAGGGTTAGGGAAGCATCTGCTCCTACTGCAGACCACAATAAGCCATCAGATGAGTGAGGGCTATTTCCTCCTGCACACTCTCGCCCCAGCCCAGCACCACAGTGAGAGGCCAGATGTGCAGCAGACACAGAAGTACCTCACAGCGTTTCCTGGTCACTGCAAAACTAGCCTGGCAAACCTTTTCTACATCCTCCTACAACACCCTGCTCCACTGTGCTCAGGTGGAAGGGTCGCTCTAGGACAGGTCTGGCATGTCAGCTGAGATGTAGTGAGTAGGTGATGAAGCAGCAGCACTCAGACTGCTGCCCACACAGGGACCTCTGTGCATGCACTCAAGTTTTGGGTTTTAGGGCCATGTGGTCTCATAGCCAGCCAAAGGGCACAGAACTGCAGCTGAGACACCCATTACAGCCCCAGAGGAAGCTAGCAGTTCGAGGGGGCACAGGAATTGTAAAAGGAGGGGCAGGAATTGTAAAGACAGGTAATTTGTTCATTGAAAGCTCTTTAAGGTCAGAAACTTCCTGCCACAACAGCAGCAAACATCTCTGGGCCAGGTTGTCACTACTGCCTACAATCAGTTCCTCAAGGAATAGAGAAAGGAGGAAGAAGGAGCTGGGCAAAGCAACAGCTACAGCCTTCATCTGTCCTATTACCTCATCCTCCTCCAAGGACCCTGGAGGATGCTGCTAACAGAGACAACACCGCCCGTGGCAGCAAGAAGATGGGCACCATGGCCTCCTCACAAGGTTTCAGTCTGGTTGGGTTGTGACGACCGACAGATACCACAAGCTAACTTGGGAAGAAGACATTATTTTCACAAGTAGCATTCCTACTAGCAGCACTGAAATCTGCTGTCAGCAATCCAAAATTCAGGGGCCAAATTCAACTCAAACTTCCTCTTTCTTTAGAGCTGGCAAAAACCACACTGGAAGAATTGCTGGAAGAAGAGACACAAGTCATCTATGCATGACTGCAACAGGTTAAACTGGGAGGAGAGACAAGGGAGCACAGAGGTCTCAACAGCTGATCTACCCCTTCCAAACCAATGCACTCAGACCACAATTTGCCCTTACTTCATGCTGACTTCACCACCTCTCTCCATCAATACACCAGCTGAGGACCTGGGCTGTGCTCCTGCTCACCCAGCACGTGGGATTAGCAGCAGCTGGAAGCCAGAGCCTAACACTATTTCATCACTCGTGCACTTGGATGGGACCCAGTCAGCCTAATCCAGAGCCCAACCTCTCCCTCCCTTCTCAGTGCTAGGGAATGTGCAGACTTGCACTTAAACATACAGGACAGGACCCAGCTGAGGAGAGAAAACTGAAGGCCCAGAGGACATTCACTCCTTGCACACATGCAGATTGAAAGCGCTCTGAGTTCAGGAGGCCTCATATTAGTGAGGCTGCAACTACTTCCACAGGAGAAACACACTTCAGCTGGGTACAGAGGACGGGCATAAGGCTTTGGCAAAATGGTGATTCCAAGTTTGGAGGGCCAAAGAAGGGGCTGGGGAAATGGGCTGTTGGTGCTCAAGCTGACAAGCTGCGGGTACATGGTGGGACCTTTTGAGGGAAAGAACAGGACAGGTGCTGAGCAACTTGACCCAGAAGGAAAGGCAGCTCAGTAGCTGGAATTAGACTTTAAAAAGCAGAGCTGAGAGTCAGCTACCAAAATATCAGCACCTAGTCAAAGTCCAGGCCTCCAGATGCTATCCTAGAAAGGTAAGAGGGTATTGCATTGTGCCACCCAGCCCCAAGTGCAGTCTTGGGCACGGCTCTAGGAAGTATCAGGAGGGTACTGGCAGGTGGGCAAATCACTCCCAACTGACAGCTTGGAGGTTTCAATACCCCTGGGTAGAGACATCCCTGTCCCACCTCCCTGCTGAGGGAAAGACACTACCCACAGTTACTGACCTGGGCTGTGCTTTAACAGGGAAGGCATTGCCTGAGTACTGCTTGTCTAGACCCAGCAGGACATCATGAAGATTTTGGTTCAACTGTAAAATACAAAAACAAAAGACAGAAATAGAATGAGAAAAGAGCTCGGATGCCAGAAGAGAGCCTGGGCTGGCCTGTACAGACTGACCAATCACAGGCTTGTGGCTGGACACGCACACTTCCTCAGCTTTTTCAAGAGAGGACAACCCTAAACCTGTTTCCACTTCTCTGTGGGGTATGCAGTGCTACAGCACTTGAGCTGTCAAAGAGCTGCTGGCATCTCTGGGAATGCTCTGTCTTCCTTACAGATCACCCTCTTTGCTTCTGTATCACCCAGGCCTACCACTGTGCTGCCAGGTACCACTGCAGAAGCAGGCTGGCTGTTTACCTAAGATCTGTGTGCTACAGCTGGAGCTTCACTCTGGATTTGCAGCCAAAAGCTGTTCCTAGGGCCTGCTTACCAAAGCTTGGGATATGGCCATTTAACTGAGGAGCCAAAGGCAGCTGGACTTCATGTGAACAAGCCTTAACTTCACCAGATGCCTGGGCCATCTAGGCTTGGGCTGAACCTGAGTATCTTTGCAGAAGTGCAATATTAAGGGTTAAACTCTCCCTGGCACCGAAGACTTCAACAGTCACTCCAGACACTCCTATTCTGAAACAGCCAATCCATAAACAAGACAAGACGCTGGATTTATCACTGGTAGGAGGAGGGATTCCATGCAATCAGTGCTGGAGGCATTGTGCAGGCAACACCAGCAATTAATTGGATGCTGTAGCAGTAATAAGAAACAGATGGTTCTTATGGAACAAAGCAAAAGCCCTGCCCTCATACAAAATTCCCCAAGAAATAAAAAATCCAGACAAGAAAAAATACAAGAAGAGAATTCCTGTCTAATAAACATCTTTCCCATGTTTTGTTGAATATAAGTTAACAGCCACAAACTAATAATTATAACAATCCTCCCTATTCTTAACACTTAGTTCATCCCTCAGTGGAGAAGAGCAGGCTGTTAACTGGAAAAGACCCCATAAAATGTCAGCATGGCTCAAAATTGATGTGTTACACCAAGGCAGAGGGCCCCTGACTGCTGGGAATTGAAGGACTATAGTGTTTCCTGTTGCTTAGTGGCTGTTTTGTTGTCAGGATGACATTAGGGAGCAGAGGGAATATGAGGGTTTTCCAGCTGGTCTCTCAGTCCCTCCTCAAGATTAGTGCAACATTTACATTTTCAAGTCTTGGAAGCAGCATACAGACCTACAGAATTCTCTAGCTCTTAACTGAAAGAACAAGAACATATTTGCAAATGACAGTGGCAATAGGGGACCTTCCCACAGACTGGGCCTGAGGTCTCCTCTGGGTGCTGCCACACAGCATCAGGATCTGGCTTGCCAACACTGCTTACTGCTGTGATTCCCAACTCAAGGCACACTGGTAGCCCATAAGAGGCTCACGCTAAGTACTTAAATGCCTTCTTTTGGGTCACAGGCAGGAAAGAAGCCAAAGCAGAGAGGTACTGTGGGGGAGAGCCTTTTTGAGGGACTGGAGCGAGGCAGGTCTCAGTCTTCAGCCAACTTGCAGAGTCCGTGTTTTGAACCCCACACCTGGGTATGATGAGGGTAGGCAGCCAAGGAGGAGGAAAACATACCATGCTTAGCGTGACCAGGTTATAGGTTACAGATTCATAATATATCTGAACTAAAAAAGGCAGCAAGAGATGGGTCTGAGAGTGGCTTCCCTTTCCTCTGTGGATCTGCAAATGAGTCCTGTCAAATGACATGAACTTCCCACTGCTGTCCATGGCTCTGTGGTCTCTTCCCTGTGCTCCATCCCTTCATGTTTCTGTGTCAGACTGCCTTTGTCCAAAGTGGTTCAGAAAAAAACTAAGAGTTTGTATTATTCTCCAACATAGGACCACTTTCTCCAGCTGTTTTTTAGCTTGAGGTTTTGGGGGGTTTTTGTTTGTTTGTTGGGGGGGGTTGTTTTTGTTGTTTTTTGTTTTGTTTTATTCTAGGGGTTTTTTGTTTTGTTATTTGTTTGTTTTGTTTGGGTTTTGTTTGTTTGTTGGAGTTTGGGTTTAGCTTTACTTTTATTAACAGTGAAGAGACAGTGAGTAGGATAAGCTGTTAGTTGCCTTACCTTGCTCATTTCTTTATGGAAGTTCTCTTCTAGGCCAGCTATACTCTGGAATGTGTTGACATAGAAACCAACACGACTGCCAAATGAAAAAAAAGACAGAAGAACTTAATGGACACAGTGCTCTCTCTAAACGTTTCAATCCTGCCCTTTCTGCTACCTCCCACCCACCATTCCCATTCAAACTTAACTCTATCAGGTATGGTACACGTGAGAAGAGAGGGTGGCAGGGAAATGTGAATGGAATGATGGAGTGAAGGCCAGGCACAGGGCAAACATGCCCAGGGGGAAGAGGAGACCAAGTAGGACAGGATCTGAATTTATGCTGGCTAAAGGGAGAGGGAGGTGTAGGGCGGGGAGGAAAAAAAGAAAGAAAAAATACAGAAGAACATAAAAAAGAGCACAAATACTAGGAAGACGGAAAGAAAAAAAGATAGAGGCTGTGATGCAAACAGTGCTGGGAGAGCTGGGGGAATTAGCAAGGGGACAGATACTAATTCATCCAGAAGTCCCTCAGCACCACGGGAAGCAAAAAAGCATAAACTGTTTGCTTCAAGGGCAGAGACAGAAAAAAAGCAAAGGATAGCACAGAGAGCAACAGGGAAGCAGAAGGATCAGCTGGATAGCAGGAGCCTGTGAAAAACCTGTGGCACCTTAAAATCCCAGCAGCTGCCTGTCACCAGCCTGCCAGCTGCCAACAGAGAGTGCTCTACCAGCACCCAGCTGAAGGAGCAACAGCAGGAGGGAGAGGCTGTCCAAGGCCAGTGGCATCATGGCTCTGCAGAGGGAACCACCCAGATGCCTGTATCCTTCCCAGCTCCTTCCCCAGCCAGGCCTGCAGGCTGCTGGGAGCAAGGAGTCCTGACTCAGGCTGGGTGGAAGGGAGAGTGAAGGCAGACGTCAGCACTTTGCTTTCCCACCCTGTTGCTGCTGCCCCCTTTCTCAATCCTCACAGACCAGCATTGTCAACCTGGACATGACCACTGCATTTAAAAATAAGAAGCTGGGAGACTCCTAGGAAGGTTTTGCCAGTTTTCCACTGTGTCCTCCCCATAAATCAGCTTCTTCTGCCCTACAGTTCATCCCTCAAGCTAAATGTTGGTCTTTGTTTCCCTTTTCATCACCATAATCACTGGCATGGCAAACCGACGGTCTCTCAAGTCTTTCAAGGAAAGTTGGGCAGAGTTGGTAGGGGAAACGGATTAAGCAGACAAAGCAGAGAAATACAGTTTCTCTTTGTGGTAAAATCATGTTTTTCAAGAAAATCATGAAGTAAAGCACAGAGTGAACCCGTGGCTGGGTGGAATCCTAGGACAGACAGAGACAATCCAGAAAAAAAAGAGCAGACACCCACTCCAGGCTAAGAAGAACAGTGATACAAGAACTTGGATATTGACTTCCTTCCAACCAGCCCTTGGGAAAACTTCCAGCACTCACCTATTCCACAGTGAAGGCAGCTCCTCCTGTAGATCAACGTTCATTTCTTCGAACACCTTCTGAGCCTTTACTAACTCTTCTTCAGCCTTAGTAACAGAGAAGGGAGATTGTCAGCTCCAGCACAGACAAGTACCCTGCAGGGCTGAACAACTGTGACTCTTTTGACTTCTTTGGGAGACCAGGCAAAATTCTGGCATGAGATAACCAGCATCCCAAACGAGTCTCCCAGGAAGCAGGGTTGCACCATAGGTGACCCTTCAGCTTGAATGTGTTCCTCTCAGGTTCTCTCAATGGATTTCCCCATTTGTACACTCAGCAAGTAATTCAAACAACCATTAATGTGTTTTAAGTTCTTCAAATTGCCCTGACTTCAAAAACTGAGTGGAGTTGGTCGAGCAGTTCAGCCTCTAGCTTGGATACAGATGAAGGTAAATAGGGGCCTCTGTTCCCTATTCTCAGGTCTCAGAATTGAAATTCATCCCAAATGATGTTAGAGAAGAATCCTCCCTCCTGGGGACTCTCTCTGCTGAGGTAAGATCATGCCAAAGCCCCATCTCTTCTGAGGAAGGGAGGAGGTCTGCATCCTTGGCTGATACAGCTCTCCCACAAAGCTGACTGGAGAAGCAAGGAAGGGTATGCAAAGCATGAGTTGTGCCAGCGGGAGGCCAGGATGCAGGGCTTCAGCAGCATGTCTTGTTTTCAGTGGTCTCACACAAGCGCAATCCCTGGCTGGATGTTGGCCCCAACACCAAAAAGGATCTCTTTCTCCCAGATGAGAGTTTAAATTTGATCTGTTCATTGGACACTGACAGATCCCAACACTAACGGACGAATTCTGCCAGGTTTCAGCGACAGAAAGGACAATCCTGGTTTCTGTTGCTGACAGCAGACACGGGTGACAAGCATATGCCCTTTCCTACATCAGTCCTAGGTGAACTCATTCTCTTTCAGTGCCCTGACTTAAAACTCAAAGTTTTCTAATTAAGATGTTTCTATTCTGAAATCTGTAACAGCGCAGAACTCCGCCATGCAGTGGGATGCAGAATGGAAAAACCCCTCCATGAGCAACTTATAAGGTCAGCACAAGTGCCTATATACATGATAACAGCAGGAATTTCACAACGCCACAGGCCTCTGCAAACAGCCCACAAGCCATGGAAGCTGGATCTCCCTACAAGCCTGCAGTTCAATTCCTACACCTTCTAAGAAATCAAGTTTTATCTTCTTTGTGTCAGCTTACTGCTCCTTAGTGACAGTTATATATAATGACAGGACTGATGAGACAAAGGGCTTAAAAATATTTTGCAGTTCAGAATCCTGTTCCTCACAGGAATCACTCTCCATTATATAGTGTAGGATCCTTTCACTCTCCATTTCTCTCCTGACTCAAGAGCAAACCACAGGAGCTCCTACTTTCCAGCTAGCTTCACCTGTCAAAGGGTTGCTCATTACTGCCAGCAGCAAGGCTAAGGCTCAGTACTCAAGATCAGAGGAGAAAGTTTCCCCTGCAAAAAGACACAACTGGGAAGTATGCAGAAATTAAACAGACCTTGTGAGGAACAGGCAAGGGGAAAAGGGGTCATGATGCTTCCACCCAGAAACCCCTGTTTCGCTGCTACACTCACTGAAAAACTCAACATTTCAAGAGGATTTGCACAAAACAAACAAAAAACCTTTTAAATGGAGACACAGTTTATGTTGAATGAGAGACAATGATCACAAAGACTCATTCTGCCTTAAAATACCTTTATGAATGAACGTTTCTAATGCAACCATTTTAAAGGGAGTAAAAAAAAACCCAACCAGTCCACCCTTTAGCTTTATCTTATTCTAATTTCCAAACTATACTGGAACCAGAATCAACCCAGGAGATGTGAGAGCTGGGAGATGAAGCATCATTGAAAGCTGTTAGTTTTTCAGACATGGTGAATATCATTAATTAACACTCTTTCCCTCTCTTGTTTACCTGTTTACAAGGTCAAAGAACCTAGAAAGCAATGGGTGAATATTGTGACATCCCGAGGCAAAGGCAAATCAGCAACAGGCAACGTTCACTCTAGAGTAGTTGTAGGAATCAGGGATCCATCCAGTGCCTGTGGCTCAGCTAGTGCTCTCATCCCCAGGTACAGCATTGAATTAATTCTTCAGTCCTTTGGCAGCCCAGGGATCTTCTCACCAGCGGGATTTATTTTGCTTGGAAGCCAGAATCCTGGCACTTGATAGCCCTGACTGCTTCCATCTGGAGCCAAAGCCAGGTATCAGCCTGGTCACAAGCCCTTCTAGAGAAAAAGCCAGCTCAGGGAGTGAAGCGGGGAAAGGCAGAGACAGGTTTCAGGGCAGAGCCCATTCCCACATCTGTGCACTTTCTGTTTCAGCTGCCATCCTTGCCACCCTGAGGGGAAACTGAAGAAGAAGGACATAACGCCCATGCCCATGAAATATGATCTCAGAAATTATTTCTCTCCTCTCCCTGCCTGAAAGGGGGAAGGTTTGAGCAGGAGCTGGACAACATAAATGCTTTCCAGATATTCTGCCTAACCAAGGCTCAGAGTGCCAAGCACAACCAGTTCACTTGTGGTGGGGGGGGCAATTTTTCCACACTGTTTCTCCTACTACCACACATCTCAGCCCTCCTGAGTGTCTGGTTATTCCATCCTGGTGCTTTCAGGCAGTCTGGTGACCATTTCCCTTCAAAGACTATGTTGTGAACTGTGGTAATTAGGCACTGCTCAGTAAAGAGTTTAGATATCCAAGAGGCAGGGGTAAGGAAGAGAGCAGGGAGACTTCCCTCCAGTCCCAGGCCCCACCAGTCCCAGCCAGATCTGCCTCTCAGAAGGACTCAACTTGCTGACCTTCTCCTACAGACAGAGATATTGTTCTGTTATCACTGCAGCACCAAGGATGTTGCTTTTTAGTCTGTATTAAACATGTCAGCAGAGCTTAGTCAAAAGGCAAGAATTTGCTGTTCTAAGCCATTTTCCTCTTTGTTTCAAAAAGCAGTCACTAACATTTCTAACTGGGAGTGCGCAATAGCAACTCCCACAGGAGACTTCACAAAAAACCCCCACTGTGTTGTTTTTGTTATTATCTGCTACAGGCCTGAAGAGCCAGCAGTTTGCACACTGGAGGGAGGGACTTTGCTGTACAGTAGAAACACCAGACCTCACTGACCCCGTTTTTGCATGGAGGTTGTAAAATTATCAGGCATGAAGAGACAGCAACACAGCTGCTGGTAAAAGGAGACTTTTTTTTAGGCTTAGCATTCTGAAGCTTCTCAATAAACCCAGCGTCATCAGCCCTCCTGGTTTTATCAAGAGGTTAATGAGATTTAGGGCTGTCATTAACGCCTTCAGTCTTGAAATCACACAAATGTACAAACTGAGGACTTTTTTTGCCTACCTGCTAATGAAGGTAGGCAAATAGGTAAAAATACCTTGTGAAGACAAGACAAGAAAACCTACAGGTTCAGAACACAGTTGATGTTCTTTACTGAGGGGATTTTTTTTTGTTAGTTTCCAACCAAAAGTAAAATTAAAATAAAGAAAAAAGTGAAGAGAGAAACACCAAATACTTGACACAAATAGAAACAAAAAATTAGGGCAGGCAATAGCATTACTTAGCTGAGGAATAAAAGGGACTGTTTTGAAAATATCTTTAGTAACCAAAAATATTAATGCCACATATTAGGAGATTAACACCCCCACACCACAGTGGGCAGAAAGATTACACAGTCCCTTGCACATGCTTTAGGGCAAAGTCACCCACTACACTGAAATTATGGAGTGACTCTTGGTAGCCTGTCTGTCCAAGATCCACAGGCAATGGATGAGGAGGCAGCTGTAGGTACTGCTGCTCTGGGCAGCCTGTGCATGCTGCTATTACACCAGTCACCACAGCCAAGTCTGAGAAGAAGAAAAATGCCCAAGAGCTGATTGATTTATATATTTATTTATGACTTGGGAAACTTCCCATACCTGTTTTCTAGTCCTCCAGAAATACCACCAGTCAAACAGACCAGTCAAGAACCACAACTGTGCAGGTCGTGCCCAGCTGGGCCAGCAGAGGCACAGGAAAAGCCCCCGGTAGCCTGCCATGTGTCCCTACTCCCTTCAGTCAAGAATGAATACGTATTTCCTCCCTTTGCTCTGCATCTTAAGCAGGGCTGCTAACAGCTGTTCTTTCCACAGGCTTTACTAATGTGGTAATGGAGTTTTTCCCTGATCCACAGTCATAAAGTGATCCTGAAAAATCCAGGGGCTTCATAAGGTCGAGCCAGTCAGTGTTTCTAAACTGCAATTCATCAATGGGCAAGGAATGTGAAGACACAGGAGCATTTGAATGAGAACAGATGAGCTCACCAGGAACCTGTGAGCAGGTAACTGGTGCTCTCCCACTCTGGGTAAGGATTTATTATCCCTTGCTCATTTTCGTCTCACTGACTGTCTTCTGACAACTCCCTCTTATCCCTTAAGGTGTTCCAACAGAAACATTGATGGAGATTTCATCAGGAAATTTCACTTCTATGCAAGTAGGATTGAAATTTTTATTCCCTGCAGTTCCTCTGAGCTGCTCATTTCCCTCAAGATGCTATAACCTAAGTTCTGCCAGATGACACCACCATGACCTCAGCTTGGAACTGTTCGAATATGTCACACAGGGTGCAAATTGCCTGATCTCGTCTCCTGTGCAGATCAAAATTGTATCTAAAAATGGCTCTTTTAAACCACAACAGCCAGGACAGTGCCCATTTGGTAGAATTGGACTTTACCACAGGAGAATGTTGCAACCTAACTCAGCAGCCACAGAAATTGCAATGTTATTTTTTTTCCGACTTTACTTAATGACATGAATCCATAAGCCAATTTTTCAGCATTTCCTTTTTTGTTGTTTTTTTGAAACAGCAAGAATAAAAATTGACCGCTTCTCTTACAGCAAAATGAAAGCAGTAACTGGAAGAACTGTAAACTAAAGAACTGTAAACTAAAGGAACTGCACTACATTACCCTCTGTCTCGGAGTTATTCCACAGCCTTTCTTCACCCACATTTCGTTTCAGGGGGAGAAAACAATAGTCCAGTATTAACACACCTGACTAGAAATCAATCAGGCAGGCACAGATTCATTCACTGGTCAGCAACTTCCATGTGCCCACTGTGGTTTAGGAATGCCAGGGACACACTTAGCAGAGGGGACTAGAGTGAACGTTGCCTAGAGATTACTCGCATGGTACAATCTAAAGCCCAAAATAGCGCATGCAGGGTTAGAGCCAGGTAGATCAGCAGTCACCTGATTTCGGAGCAGATTAGTTTGTGCAACGAGGTGAGCTTGTAGCTTCCCTTGACACCACTGAGGCGCAGCTTTCTCAAGCAGCGAAACAGGCTGGGGGAGGGAGCATGTTTGAGTGGAAAAAAAAAGAAAAAAAAATAAACAGAGAACAAGAGAGACACAAACATATATCTTTTAGGATAAAAAAATTAAAATCACAACAGAGCGTGTATTTAGAGGCTGGGCCAAACCAGTATCACCAAGGTGAGAGAAAAAAACAAACATCCTGAGACTGATCAGTTATGAATCCTTTGAAGCATGCCAAGTTTAGCAGTAATTAATTTTCCCGTGTGGGCTGGATACTGCAGACCAGCCAGGCAGCTGTAAGAGCAACAGATACAGTTGTTAGTGACCTAGCACACAGACAACCCTACTCCGAGGTATGGCTGTGAAGTTGGAGCTCCTTAAAGAGAGGTCAGGATTATTTAACCATCATAATTATTTGCATGCAACAGCTGGAAGTCCACAGTGATTTATTTTAATAGCATGATGTAAGTTTAGCAATAAGTGGCAAGGGTCCTGGGTAGGAAAAGAACATCCATATATTAGAGAAGGAAAAAAGAGACCATGTAGTTCCAAAAAGTATTTGCACTGCTGTTGCTGTTACTATACCATGAAACCTTAACCAAGTCAGCTCCCACTTGTATCCTGTGTCAGAAACAAGATTTCTCTTTCCTGGGGGTCTGTCATCACATTCCAAAGTAACTTACACTGGAACAACCCTACTTCAAAGGTCACAGGAGCAAAACTCCAAGCACAGAACACAGAGGTGAACTACCTACAGCATCTGAGCGCACCCCGAGCCCTGGCTGCTGCCCACAGCCCTGCAGAGCTGCGTGATGCAAATGCCAGATCACAGGCTGGGCAGTGAAAACTGCCCACTTGGGAAGACCATACCTATATAACTCCCCGGGGACTTGCTGCTCCCATCTTTGCAGGGTAAGGACAGTGCAACACGTCACAGATTATCCTGTGCATGAGCTTATGCCCTAAACTACTGAGGGTGGAAAGATTTGATCCAGTGCTCGTTTTTGCTAATGAGAAAAGCCTGATAAGTACTACGAGACCCTTGTACAGGCTAAATGAGGAATAGAGCACCAACTCCTAACTCTCAATATTTCACTCTTCGAACTGCACTTCTTTGCATAGCTGTTGTATCAGCTGAGCATTTGGGGCAACAGTGAGTGCAGCAGTGATAAAGGCAGCCAACCTCTGCTGCAGAGCACCAGTCAACAACCTGAGTAGATCAATTCCTACAAAAACCATTTCCACTGCAGCAAAGATCCCACTGGCATGCATCAATAAAAACAATACACCCCAGGGAAATTCTGCTCCTACCCCAAACACAATGAATTACTGCTTTGGACTGAAGGCACAACCAGCTGGGCCTCATGCCTTGCATACAGAATCAAGACTTGCTTTGCCACACAAATGATGCAATGACACTTGGGCCATCAATCTCTCTCCCCTTTTGTCTGTCAAGGTTAATCAGAGTGCATGCAGTGCAGTAGAGATGACTGATGACTTGCAGCTTAACAGTAGAAGTGCTGTGGCCACTAATGTACATCTTTCACTCAGGGTAGAGATGCATCTTAATTTCTCCCATGCAGGAAAAACACCAGCATCTCACACACAACTCATATTCCCCCCTACCAGAAATAACCCTAAGCAATGGATGACAACTCCTGCCAGCCTGCTTAAAAGATACAGATCCTGGGTCTTTCCTGGATTAAAATAAATCTCATTAAAAATAATAATTAAATTAATAATTAAAATAAATTTCATTAAAAATAAAATCCTTCACTTGAGTGTTAGGCAAGCCCTGGATCAAGCTATTCACAGGCAGAAAAGAAACCTGACAAGAGGAAACTCTTATTTTTCTGCTTTCAGCCATATTTATTATCCAGTAACTGTGGCCAACAGACAACAGAACACATTCATCAAACGTGCACAGAGTGCATTTCCATCAATGTACTTGTCACACACATTCCTAAGGGTCTCTCTCCTAGGATACCAGAGAGCTTCACAAACACAACCAACCTCAAGTAACACTCAAACATTCTTACCACTGCTCTAGCATGGGGAGACAGAGTCCCAAGAAGCAGACAAACCGGAACATTTTTCTGGAGCATTGCAAGACTGTGCTTCCTCCCAAGGGGCACACAGGCTTTTCTGCCAGAGGTTACTGGTCCTGTGCATGTGACTAAACCCACGCCTAAGCATTTGGCCACCAAGACCTGCAGACTGATGATGGTGGGTCTGAACCAACCCAACAGAGGCCATCCTGCCTTCCAGGAAAGCTAAACAAATGAGAAGGAAATACCTAGCAAAACCTCATCAGTTTACAACACGTCAATGATCTTAAAGGTGCTTTCCAATATGAATGAATTCTATGAAAACACAATGAAGAGGTACAGGTGAACTTAAAAGCTGCTCAGCAGGCAAATGCAGACCTCCCAAAAACGAAGTAAGGCTGCATATCCTCCTGTTTGCTTTACCTTTGCAATTTTGGTTTCATCCTTCTTCTTTGCAGTTTGCAGGGCTTCGAAGTGGTGTCTGGCACTGTCATAATCCACAAGCTTCCTTCCTCGCTTCGCGATACGAGACTAAGAAAGATGGAGAAAAGAGTCACGCCAATCTTCCCCAGCAGCCAAAACTGCAAAACCTCCCAGGAAAAAAACCCTCCTCTTCACCCAGCTTCCAAAGCACCCCACACTCTGCCCACACAAGGACTTCCCCAGGATCCTCCACACAGGCTGCTCAGAGAGGTGGCCCTAGGAGCCACCTGTGACAAGCAGCATTCTAGAGGGAGCTCCTCAGGAGGAGAGAAGACCCATCAAAGGAAGGCAAAGGGATACAGCCAACAGGCCCCACCTCTGGGTGACATGTGTGTTTTCACAACTGTAGCTCCACTACTTCCTAAGCCCCAGAATGTGCCTGCATCCTACAGGCACTGCTTCATTATTTTCAGGGCTTCCTGAGGGCTGCAGCCAGTCTCTAACTAACCAGCTCACTAGTTTGTGTGGAAGCCTGAGAGATTAAGTTCAAGAAAAGAAAGCATTCCTGTTGCCAGCACAGCAAAAGCACTCATCCACACGCTCAGGATATGCCTAGGACAGCATTTTGACCCTGTGACAGGAGCTGCAGCCACAGGCAGAGGTCTGCTGTCACCCCCACTTCAGCAAGGGAAGTGCAAGGGAAAACCTGCAGCACTGGGTCCCCAATAGGCAACACTGAAGCCATAACAAATACAAGGAGGGAGCTGACTGTGTACCAGGCTCAGATTCAGGAATGGAGTCCTGACAAATCCATGGCTGAGAATCCAGGACAGACAGTCAGGCCTGTGGCCTGATCCTCTGTTACCCTTCTTGAGCTGAGGAGCCTCAGGCTCTCTCTCTCCCAGCAGAGTTGCATTTTATTGAGGCCTACTGGGCTGCCCTGTTTTAGGAACTATCCATCCCCTCCACACCCCACCCCCCCACCTCCCACACTGTCTGCAAGCACCCCAGCCTATCTGGGTTGGAGCACAGGTCTTCCCAGCCTGACCATAACACTCCCCATCCAGCTCAGAGAGCCTGGAGCAGCATCAGTAATCAGCGGTCCAGAGACAGGCTGGATAAGAGTGAAAAGGCATGGCAAGGAGCTACGAGGATTTCTAATTAACCACAAAACCCAGGGACATAGAAAGTGCAGAATGAGGAATCAGCACTGGGATTTACTTGCAACAGCAGAATCCCCTCCTCTCCTGCACTTGGCAAGGAGCTGTGGTTTCCTCTCCCCAGGCTCCTGCAGATAAGCTGCAAAACCACACTCAGGGCTGATCTCTCAGCCAGACCAGCTGAGAGCAGCTCGCACATCTCCCACACAGGCTCCTCTGCAGTTCCAGCAAACGCTGGTGCAGCTCTGTGTGAGTCACGGCAGATCTGCAGGATCTCAGCCACACACACACCCAAACTCATTTCTAAATGCTCAGCTCACTCCAAGAGAGGAGTCACGAAGAAGCTCAGCCACCCCACAGTCGAGGTCACCAGAAGACAGCTCCCAAACATCACACTGCCAGACAGGAGACAAGGTACTGGAGTGGGCTTCCAGCAGTGCAACAATCTGAGACACATCTTAATGCATCGTACAAACACTCCAGAGGAAACACACGGCCCCATCTGGGATTTAAGAGATACTATTTCCTCCCAGGTCAGACTGGTAGAGTCAGATGGAGTTTTCCTCATCTCTGACATGGCAAATGGCCACTTCCAGGTTTTTCCTGCTACTCCACCACGGAGTTTGATTCAATGTCACCCATCTTTCAAACAAAGTAACTCCTCCATGTTCATGCAGCTCCCAGACTTCTCCCGCCCACCCCCACGTTTCTACAGGAGTACATGGAAATGCTGCAAGGTACAGACACACCGGGTATGAGCCCTCCTGCAGTAACCACTGATCACACCTTTGCCTGCGATGGCACTAATGGGATTTAGCCCAGTCCTGGAAGGCTGCAGGGCTCCCTTGTGTGACTCCAGGACAGCTGCAGGTACCCAACACCACCTGACTGTAACAGCTGAACTCCAACAGACTTCACTACTTTGCAACAAATCCATCTTAATTTGAGCCTCCTTAAAAAAACAAACAAAACCAAACCAAAGCCAAACCATCACAAAAAACTTTTCCCCACTACACCTTCCTTTACTGATATTTGGTTTTACAGCTAGTAAAGCACCAGTTTCAGTGCAAGACAGAAAATCCCCAATTCCACAGCTATTCAGAACTTGGATTGTAGTTTATCTTCTCTGGGGTCACTGCAGAAACCCGTACTTTTATTGCATATTCTGCAAAACCAACCAAAAACTCACTCAGAAATATTAAAGATTATGCTAGAAGAGTCCTACTCCAAGAAGCACAGGCACTGACATGCAAAGAAAGTTTAAAGTACTTTTTGCATTCCCATTTGTCAAGTTAGAGAAGATGGAGAGGCCTTGTTCAGGGGTGAACATCCAACATTGGATAAATTATTTTCTTTAACACACAAAAATTCCTTACTAAAGGCATGCTCTGTTTTCACATTCCTGCTGTGGATCCCTTTTCAAGGGAACTTTTCCAGCCCCTCAAGTGAAGATGGATCCAGAACATGTTAAAATTTAACAAAAAAAAAAATGCATTCATGATCTAAGTCATCCCACATTTGAATTACTGGGCCATTAACAAAAAACAGGCCTTTACACAACTAAATGAAAATCCTCTTCTCTCCATAAATCAACTTCGTTTATCACAGTAATTCCAGAATTTCAGGAAAAGCAGAACTTTTTTTTTGTGGAAAACAAAAACCAGAAAACTATTGCCACAATAACAAAAAACAACTCAAATATTGTGTAAATTACATCAGACTGGTGCTTTTTTTGCCTGCCAATCTCAAGAACTCTAATTCATTATGTGAGACCAAACAATACTTCTGTACAGGCATAGCAATGTTCAACAACTGCATTTCTATGAGTTTCTTCCACTTGACAAAATTATACTCAATTTGAGCACTTCTCACTGTTCTGGCGTAAGAAGAATAATGCATCCAGCTGAATTACCCATAAAAACATACTGACCTTTTAAAGTTCATTTCAAAGGAAGAGTCAACTCTTTTGAAAAACACCCGTATCTTATTGTAAGAACCAACATAAAGCCATTCATTTTAGGAAGGAAAGCAGAGGTGAGTAGTGCTCTCTAAAATATTACTTGAATTGCACATGAAATTTCTTTTATGTAATAATATAAAATCCCCCTTTTCTAGGGCATCATCTGACGACTCAGAAGAAACACTAGTAATAAACTCCTTAGTGACCCATTCAGAAGTCAGCTGCCTCTAGCAATATTTTAATATTTATTCATCCCTGCATACCTCTTTGCTCCCATACTTCTCAGACCTATGGGTGAAATTCAGGCTGTTGAGGTCAACTGTGGTGATGTCAACAAAGTGAAACCATCAGTGCCACAAAATGGTGTAACAAGAATCTTAGTTTGCGGACATAACTACAACTTCAGTACAAAGGTCATAACTTTTCCTTCTAATATAAACAAACACGATTGTTGAATTTTGAGAGAAAAGGCCAGGATTTTCAGGTATGTGTGATGGTTTTCACTGCATACCTTTTAATTTGTGCACAAAGGCTTTGTGATATTAATGCCAACAGAAGCCCAATACCCCTTCTCAGCATGATAAATCTGACTGCATTTGAAGGTGCTCAGTACCTAACACTTTGAGATTTGGTGGAACTTGGGTGTTCCCACTCTTGCACTCCTTTTAAAATTCCACCATAAAACCTCAGCAGAATTCCAGAATTAAAAAATCCTGAAGATACTCAACATGGAAAAAAGTGACACTCTCAGGTGACCCAGTGCACAGCCAAAGAGGCTGGTAAAATGTGATTTGTACCAAGGCAGTGCCAAAGTCTGAGTCTACAGCAAGCCCAAAGTAAGCCCTCCTGTCCAGGAAGAAGTGCAGAGGCTGTACTGCTGAAGAGATCAGCCCTACAACCTCCAGTGGGTGGAAAGCCACAGCCCTTCCCCACTTCAGATTTCCAGGGGCAGAAGAGGCTGGAAAAATGAAGCAAAAACAGGGAGTCCCAGAAGACAAGGACATTGCTGTTCAGGGTTCATTTTACAAGCCTGTGACCTGCACCCATTTGATACAGCACAATCATCCTGAAGCAATAAATATTGACAAACGTTTTAAGAGACATGTGGTGGGGAAAGGGTTGTTTTCACTGGGAAGTAGCCAAGCTGATACTTCCCATATGGTGATATCATTACTAGTGCTTCCATATGGTGAAGACATTTCCTGCATAACCTCAAAATGAATGGAGAGGAGATAACTGTGGGGGAAGGGAAGGTCACAGGACATCATTCAAACCCAGGTCCTTGGATACGAGCTCTCTCGAAGAGACACCTATCCAGCATTCCCCCTTCCCTGAAAAAAAGCTTGTTACACACACAGCAGGACTTCAAGGACTTGCAGAAATCTGCCTTCCACAGCAGCCTCTATTTGTGTAGTACTAACTGCTTCCTCAATGTTTTCTGTTTACAAGGAAGTTAAAAGACAAAAGGACCAAAAAGAGACTGAGACTTTCTGAGCTATTGCTGACACTGCTCCCCTGCATTCTAATGAAATAAGGAATTTCATGGGTCCTCCTGTTTCACACTTATATTTTCTCTTCAGCATCTTTCTCCTGGATTCTTTACTCCTGTTTGAAGCCCAAAACTAGAACAAAACATTTTCAATTAACCCAGAGCTGCAGAGATCTTGGCTGCTCTCAAAGAAGACCTTGGAGCAGCATAGCACACATATTCTCCTAAAGAAGATGGGGATGTAAGAAATTGATCTTCAGAGCTTTTATCTGCTGTGACTCTCTAGACCGAAAGGTTTAAAGAGAATCTTACTTTAATATCTGGAAATTGGCCAAGGTACGTATCCATGGTTAGAAGTGCTTGATCCACCAGCTTCTGATGGAAATCCGTCCATAGGAGATCATTGTTCTGAAAAACAAAAGTAATGAGTTAGCTGTTAAGAACACAGGGCTCCACATTTCTGTTTTTCTATGAGTGCTACAGTCAACAATCTCAGGCCCTCAGAGCTCTTAAGAAACAGTAATATCTTTGGAAAACTAATGATCAGAGAAGTCAGTTGAAAACAGAGATCTTGGCAGAAATGA
Source organism: Platysteira castanea (assembly GCA_013397175.1). Taxonomy (NCBI): domain Eukaryota; kingdom Metazoa; phylum Chordata; class Aves; order Passeriformes; genus Platysteira; species Platysteira castanea. The sequence goes on from VYXC01001380.1 coordinate 1,265,505, forward strand.
GAAAGCCTGATGCTGCTAATTCAGGTGACCTCTCCAAGGACAAAATGTCTTTGAAGGCCTAATGCTAAACTTCCCCTGCAATGCTAAACTCAAGTCTGTACAATGGAAGATGAATGTCAGACTGGTTTTACCTCCTTCTCCCAGCAGCCACAAAAAAGGGACACCTGACACCGCAAGGCACCATTTTCTGCTTTTCATTACAATACAGTTTTCTGAAGGATCATGAACAACAACAGGAAGCTACTCTAGCAGTCTTCAGCCCTCACATCACCTGCGTCCACAGCCCAATGGAGGCCACAGCCAAGGCTTGCACCCTGACCTGTGCCCACTTATCCTTGACCTTAGCTCAGGCAGAGTAATTTCCTATCAGCACCTTGGATTAGGTGAAAATTACTCCTCTCTCCTGTTTTTCCACTTGAACAAAAGGTTTTGGCTAAAACATTTAGGAAAAATTCCCACTTTATGCTTTTTATTTGGCAGGAATACCTCCTCTCTCTCACCTGTCATTTCACAAGCAAAATATAAACAAGGCATTAAAGGGGGAGGTGGAGAGTTGGAAATATGCTTGCAGACCCAAAAGGTAGCTGCAGTTAGTTCCCAGGATTCATGTTCCCTTTGACCTCTTTGGCTCAAATTTTCTGCAGGGTCAGTCTCTCAGGAGGCACCACAGAGGCTCAGGAAGAAAAAAGGCCAACAGAGACTGTGAAGCCAAACCAGCTGAAATACAACTCCATTATTTACTGCAGCAGCACTTCCTAATGCAAAGTTTCCATGTTAATGAAAAAACTGACCTGGAAACGTTCAGGTTTTGTTTGAATTACCTGCTTTGAAGCCATTATTTCCTGGGCAAGGTACAGACGTTATTTCAAGTGAGATTTTCTGCAGAGGAAAGAAGGGGAAGGAAAGAAACCTCCTCCTGCTCCTCTGTCTACTCCTTCACCACCTCTCTAATGCCACAGACAGCTGCAGATAAGCCCAGTCCTGCAACCTCATGGCAAATGAATCCAGAGAGCTGAACTGCCACAGCTGCTGCTCAGCAGAACAGCTGAGAAAGAGAGCAGAGAGTGCTGCCTCCAGCTGGACCCACCACAGGCACAGGGCAAGGGGGATCCATGCTGCCAAATGGCAGGCTGTGTCCTAAGCTCCACAGAACACACCGGGGCAAGTGGGACAGGCATCACCTTGCCAAGGGATGAGAACAGCAGCAGTTTGGGGAGACACACGGCTCAGCCAAACAAGGGAGCAACTGAAACAAGGCAGCTGGCGGTACTGCCATGAGGGGTTGTTGCAGCTACACAATTGGCTGCTCTGACTGCTTTAGCCATAGCTTTATCTGCCCCTTTCTCTTACACAGAACATAAGCAGTACATCCAGTTGACCCTACAGAGTTTCTTTTGGCATCCTCTGTCCCCATTTAACCACTTTGAGGGGAACAAATAGCTTCTGGGCATAAGTCTATGGTTCTGTGTGACATACAAGCATCTGGCAACAATGTCCTACGAAAAAAGGCCACATCCTTTCAGCCTTCCTTTCTTCACAGTGCTGAGTTTGTCTCCAATTCTTCTGCAAAGTCATACGCCTGAAGAAATGTGGTGCACAAACATAGCTTCCAAAGCTCATCTCTGCTGACAGAGCCAGTCTGGACATCCCCACATCCTGGACAAGGTCTTACCTCTGCAATTTTATTTGTGTCATCTCTCCCAGGCCAGTCTGGCTCATAAACTTCCTGCAAACACTCTGTTAGCTTCTTGGAGGCCTCGTGCATAGCTAGGAAAGAAGAGGGAACTGTTCAGAAAAAGAAGAAAATAATGTGTTCCTCACAGTTTAACCCTTATCCCGAGGAATGGAGGCACAGGAGCTGAGCTCTTCCTTACTAAATGTCTGACCCTTGATGGCACAGACATGGAAGGTAATCAGAGGGAGAAAGGAACTAAGGATGCAGCTGCATCAAACCCTTTGTGTCTGTCCTCCCTAGCAGAACACGTGAAGGCCCATCTGCTAAGTCAGCACCACCACCTTGCCATCAAAGCACAACCCCATTCCATCCCAGCTGGTCCCGAAGGATTCTGAAAGATTCCCCCCCCAGACAAAGCTGACCTTTCCTGCAACTCATGCCTGGGGAAACACCAGGAAGGAGAAGGCTGCAGAAACCTCACTGCACAGGTAAGCATGAGAGGGGAACAAACCTCTGCTCATGCAGGCCTTACCTTTTACAGAAGCCAAGTAAGTTCGGAGGTCCTTCTGCAGCCTCGTGCCTTCGGACTGGGAACGTAAGGAGATCATCAGTTATTCTCTCAGCTAAAGAGACTGTAAGAAGCACTCAAGCATTTCTAATTAAAGAAAACTGGCCTTGCAGATGGGCTACACATCAGTCCTATGATCATATGAAACTCCAAGCTATCACATTTCTTGCATTATTTTGCTTTGTGTTCTTTGAACTTCTAGGACTTTTGCAGCAAATGTAATTGTAATTCCTCTCCTCTTGTACTCTCTTTGGGTGAGTTCCCAATGCTTCCCCAGGCTAGCAGACTTTGTAAAACTGGCCAGCTCTTTCCAATCCCTCGTTTCCTTTGCTGATGGCAGTAGGAAAAAAACAAATGTGAACTCATCCAGAACTTTCGAGGCACAGAAAACAATTTGGGCCATGCTGTTGGAAGCAGATGGATTTCTCACAAAGCTATGCTATCACTGCCACTTCAACAGCTGGGCAGATTTAGCCTCTGCTTAGAGAGCACAGCTGCACTGGGAGCACAAAGGATCTCAGCATGAGCTCAGTTGAGACAAGAGGTGCCTGAGTGGTGGGGAGGGCTGATGGGAAACATCTGCTTTTGAAGTCAGTAGCTCTGAGGCAGCTGTTGGAGATGTCCTGTGAGCTCCCTGTCTCTGGAGTTGGCTTCAGCTGTCAAAATTCATTATTGCTGGGGTGCCCCCTGAGTGGGGCACAAAGTGGGAAGGAGAAGAAATGACAGCAGGCTGTGAGGTGCAGTGGTTGCTTTTCTGCATTCTTGTTTTGCAAAGATACACAAAGTCTCACCAATGGATATATTATCATCCTGCAGCTGTATCATTTTTAAGAATGACTAAATTTGAACTCACAACTTTGAGGTTATCAAAAAAACTATCAGCACGGAAGCTCCTCTGCAGAGCTTACCCACTTGGGCACTGCAGTGTCTGAAGCAGTAACATTCAAAATTGTAGCATCTGAAATCAGAAGCCACCTCTAAAACTGTGTCCATGCTTGCCCAAATCCTGCCACAGCAGCAAATGACAAAAGCCAAACTCAGAACTCTTCAAGTCTCAATACCCAGTTCCAAAGGCATGGGGTCAAAAGTATCCTCTGAGCAGAAAACCAGCACCATGATAAATATCTAATCAATATCTTTAGATACATCACCTGAAAAACCCACAAGTCAGGGCCTGAAAACTTGAGCATGAAATTGCAGCAATGCAGAACCAGCCTTCTGTGCTCTCCAGGCATCCTCACCAGTATGTGGTGCTGCATCCTGCAGCTGGAGTGGTCTCAGCCACCTCTTGCTGATGTTTAAACTCAGAGTTACAGCTCATCTCTGTCATTATGGGGTTACCTAAGTCTCTTAGAAGTACTGACCCTGCCAGAGAGACTGACCAGACTTTACAGCCTGTAAGATCTGCAAGCAGAAAGATTTTTCAAGGCGAGACCCATGTTCAGAGCTTTGCCCTGAATCCGGTTTTCCCAGCTCCCCTGGGCACCTGTGGTTCCTGTTCAGTTCCCTCTCCAGCACTTCTGTTGATTTTTTCTTGTCCACCAGTAAAGCAGCTCCCTTGCTACAAAGGCTTTTTAAAAATTATTTTAAGCATTAATGCTTTCCCATAAAACTTTGGGGTAACTGTAAACCATTGCGCTCTCTCTGCGCATGCAGCACCTGTCTTTTCAAGAAGCCCACAGTGAGCTGTCAAGTACTGCCACAATTCTGCACAAACCATAGAATTATTAAGGCTGGAAAAGGCCTCCAAAACTACCAAGTCCAAACTTTGACTGAATACCACCATGCCCGCTAAACCAGTGCCAAGCCTGTGTGTTTTCTGAGCACTTCCAGGGATGGCTTCTCGGGCGAGCCTGTTCCAATGCTTTCTCCAAAATACCTCTCACAACGCAGTTAGACATTGTCAAATACTATACAAAACAGAAACTTTCAACACTCTTGAGTGCACATTTAAAAGATGCTTCTTAAACTGAACAGTAAAAAAAAAGTAGAGAAAATAGTCAAACTGGACTCAGAAAAACAAATCCACTTCCCAGTTATCAAAGAATTTAAGGGTGTGCAGGGGGAAGTTATAGAGGTATGGCTCAGTGTGAAGGTGTTTAAACACACAAATATCATCTTTTTGAGCAGATATTGCCATACTTGCCATCACAGTGTAATTCAAGCCCATGAGCCTAAAACACAACCAGGTATAACATGAAGGACAGCATACAGATGGATATTTAAAAATAAAACTGCTATGGTTGGGAGGCTGGAAGACGTTTCTCTCCCCAAAGACCTAATGAACCACCTATTACTTATAGCTCTGTGAAAGAGAACCACAAAAGTGGTTTGATATCTTTTTGTGCTTTCTTATCTTGAAACCAAGCCCTAGCTAAGTATGTGATTTTCTGTAGAGCTGCTTCTTGATAGTAGACAGGCTTCCTAACACCCTTTTTCCCCAATCTTAAAAAGAAAGTATTTCATCCTAATATTAGACTGCAACCCCTTTACATAACCTCTGGTTTTGCAGATCTAGTAGGAAGGATTTTATTATCAGCAGGGATGTTCAGCATCTGAGAGGAGCAGGAGGTAATGTCCTGTTCCAGATTAGATTAATGCAGGGTTGGAAGAGCATACTGTGTAATTACAGGGAGGGGAGGCACTGCAACAACAGCTCCAGGTAAGCCCCCACTCAGCAAAACTTTAGAACTGTTAAGACAGAGCATGAACAATTGGTGAGAAGCTCCGCCCTGGGGTACCAGGGAGGCTGTTAAGCTCATTTTGCCACATGAAATGGAAACTGCTGGGCATGAAGGGTATTTGTCTGGGAAAAAACCCTCTCTCTGAGGGGTTACTGACTGTACTGGGAACCTACTCTGCAAGAGGGAAGATGCAATCCCCGCTGCCAGCCCTGCAACTGGAGCTGTGCCAAACACAGCGAAGTGCAGGCAGAGGTGACAGCAGCCTGAGGATGGCAGCAGGCAGAGGTGGATGCAGCCTGTGCCAGCAGCAGCTTCCCTCTCATGTGCTTGGTGTGAAAGGCTTTAAACTAGCCCAGAACTTCCACAAAAGTGGCAGCTCTTGAAGGGTATGGAAACCCAGCTGCTCTGCCAGGCAGAAACACACGCGGTGCCAGGTGTAAGGGCTGCCACCAGCCTCACACTGTCCTCCAGTGAGGGCAAGAAAAGCCAAAGCCTGGCACACGTCGGGCAGGGGCTGAGTGGCACCTTTACAGCAGGACTCTTGCTCCCAGGTCAGCAAGGACAATATCTGGGACAGGTCCTTGTGCCAGCGACTGAACACAAGTGACACTGGGAAAGGGAAGGAGGGGGGAGCCTTCAACTGGCCATTTGGGTAGGTTAGTTGCCAAAGAAAATCTACCATGAGGGAATTATGTGGAGCAGTTCTGCTGCTTGTTAAGCTTTCACGAAACACAGGCAAGCCCTGCAGCTGCATGGTTGTGTGCAGCTCTTTCCTCACAAAGTAAATCCATCTGAGCTAAAAAGTTCCTACCCTTCAGGGACCTCAGAGTGGTGCTCTTATACGAACCTGATGGACAGAGAGTTAGGGAGTGCAATGCCTTCCCTTATGTCCACTCAACCACTGTTTGAGAGAACCACACATACCTTGGTTGAAAATGATTAAGTGATTTTTAGACCTGCATTCCATTTGATGACAGCCCACTCACAGAAACATGTGTCAAAGTGGTCCAGCACAGTAATTAGAGTCAGAGGAGCCTCTAATCAGCCAGTGAACAAGACCACTGCCTGCTCACACCCCAGCCAGTTCCACAGGAGAGCAGAGCTGTTCTGTCACCAGCCTGCAGCAAAAGATCAGCTTTCCTCCAGACTTACATTTCCCACTGGAGCAGACTTTATAATGAAAGACCATAGAAATCTCAAAGATAGCTACTACACACACCTCGTACATATAAAAATAAAATCAAGTGTGTATATATGCATATATAGCTGCTTTTTTACTCCCCTAGTCTACCTGGCATGATAACTCCCCAGCCCTGGATATCCTAGGAATCCAACTAACTCCCACTCACAGTTTGCTCTGTAAAACAGGCACTGTCTGCATTTATTTTAGTAATAGGGAAGCTGAGGGCCTAAGCAAAACCAGCAGACCCCAAGCAGCAAATGCAGAGCAGCCTCCAGCTTCTTTGATTAATTATTTGGGGAATTTAGTTCATGGTCTGCTCCGCAAGACAGGAAAAGAAATTCAGATGTAAGGGATACAAGAGGCAGTGCTTCTTTAACAGGCGTCTCACTGCACCACTGGAACTCACGGCTTTGGAAGTTGAAAAAGCCATTCCAGACAGTCACATCTAGAAATATGGATTTGAGTTTTTTGGTATTTCTCCTTTAAAAAGGTTATTTCTTAACTGCTTAAAAATTATATCAAAAAAGTCACATCTAGTAATGTCATGTTGTCAGAATGCAGCTAAAATGTATTCTGCTGTGTACAACACAGAATCATTGCTGGACATGCTACACACATGCTGCATGAACTCCTGGAGCAACAGCTACTATTGCTGCCAAGAGAACGAGCGTTAGTGTCCAGGAATCTGCAATCAGCTCTGGTTAGACATAAGTCAAAGCCAGGCTGAAGGATTTTCATTACATTCAGCTGTGGCAAACCCCTACTCAGCTGGTTTTGTGACACACAACCACATCTGCTGAGTCTCAACAGACACGATGCAGCTGCCACTATCAGCTCTAGAAAAAGGTCCTAAATGTGTCAGGCCACAAAAGGGATAACAGATTTCTTTAGCACCACCTGAGCTATGTTGTGGCACACATTTCCTGCCATGAAACAGAAGCAATGCTTCCCCTAACAAGCGCCAGCATGCAAAACCCACAAGGTAACTGGTGTTTTCCCTTCTGGGAGGCTGAAGGCTCTAGATGAAAAATGAAAAATAAAACAAAACACACCCAGTTGAAGATATAAACCTACTGCTGTTGAAGTAGGAGGGTGGAGAAAAATTGCTACACTGTTAAAATATTTCTGTGCACTAAAATATTGGGGATGAGGCAGGTGCAGAAGAATAATGACTCAGGCCTGACACAGTGATTGTGCAAGTATGGGGAGCAAGGCAGATTTAGGCCTTAGCCATGAAAGAATGTTCCTTTTTCACCATTTGCTTTCTTTGTCTCTTCTGCCCTTCATTGTGCTTAGGAAACCGAAACTGCCTTGTTCCATTTTATTTTTTTATTGGTAATCTGTTTCCCACCCTATCTGTCCTTCAGGACACAATGTTGCTCTTGTATCTCTGGTTCCAGAGTGGGAAAAACTACATAAAAAGCAACTGCTAACTGAAGAAAGTGTTCTGGTTGAGATGTTTCTTTTTCTAAAATTGGGTCTAGAACAAGAATTATTTTTACCACTTTTTTCACTCTCATGACCAGTGACAGGATTGAGGAAACAGGATGAAGCTAAGGCAGGGGAGATTTAGGCTGGGTATCAAAAAAAGGTTTTTCACCCTGAGAGTGTTTGGGCACTGGGTCAGGTTCCTCAGGGAGGTGGTCACAGCATCAAGCCTGACAGAGTTCAGGAAGTGTTTGGACAATGCTGCCAGCCACAGACTCTTGGGGTGTCGTGTGCAGGGCTAGGACTTGGACTCAATGATCCTGATGGGCCCCTTCCAACTCAGCATATTCTATGATTCCCTCACTGATTCCATGAAAGGGACCCTGGAAGTCACAGTGTCATTTCTTGTAAGTGAAAACTTAGGAGCTACAGGTCACTTCAATAGGCCTATGTCATTGTTTAATTTAGTGGCCTTTAATTGCATATTGCAGCAGATAATACTGAAACCCAGGGCGCAATTATATTTTGCCAATTATCTTACCAGCTGTTTGTTGAAGTTCTGCACACACTGTTCAAACTGCTCATCTTTTGTTTCATCTGCTTTTCCAAGCTTCTGAAGGACCTGCAGAGAAAGAGAAGAAAGGAGGCTTCAAACACAGATCCAGCAAAGCAGAGACAAAGAAACGGTTGCACGTTTTTAGGCCTGAGGCTAAGAGAAGGAAAGTGAAAAGGTCACCCTTATTCTTGCACTCAGAATTTTCGGAATATTTTTCCACACGGTCATAGCTTGAAAACAGACTTACAGATGAGTCAGGAAGAACTCAGACCTCTTACATTCTGCTGTACTGAAGACCGTGACTGAGGCTTGTCTTTCACTGGTCTAATGCTTTTTGCAGACAAGGCAATAGCAATCCAGTTGTTTATCTCCTGAACCAGCAAGACACAAACCACATCCCTAATATGCTTGGTGTTGTGCAGTGACACTTATCCCAATTTAACACTAGTCTCTAGTCCAGACAGGGTGGGGTTCTGCTCCCAGAACAGCTGGACAGTCCTCAAACACAGAAAGCTGTGCAGAGATCTCAGGGAGAGAGGGTGGCTGGAGCAGTGAAAGTCCCACCTGCTTTCCACCTTTTCTCACTATGCACATGCTTGGCAGGGGCTGGCTGCTGAGAGCAACTGGGCACCTTACACCATTAATCTGTGTGACACTCAGTCCAAGTGTCACTTCTGAGAGTGTCAGAAGCCACCTCCCTGCACAGCACAGATCCCCACAGCTTGCAAAAAAATCCTTATCAGACTACTTCTCTTATCACCTCTCTCTCTTAGATCCCTCTCCATGCAGCTAAGTGGATTGCTCCCAGGCTTAGAAAAAAAAAGCATTTCACATTCAGGGCTGGCAAGTACATTCAACACAAGAAGCCTGGGCAAACCAGTGGAGGAGGGCAGCAGCTATTTGTTATGCCCCAAGTAACCCCAGCTGCAGGGGGACAGGGGTATAATATACACTATAACTGGTTAGGGTCGATTACATCAGCTCTCTTAATCAAAACTAAAACCTAACCATGCCAAAAAA